>VMDO01002335.1:0-171809 GCA_007922755.1 Pedetes capensis
CTGCATTGAACATGGAGATGCAGGTGTCTCTATGATATGATGACTCATCTCCCTTTGGGTAAATTCCCAATAGTGTTATAGCTGGGTCATATGGTAGTTCTATTTTTAGTTTTTTGAGGTACCTCCATATTGATTTCCATAGTGGTTGCACCAATTTACAGCTCCACCAGCAATGTAAAAGTGTTCCCTTTTCCCCGCAGCCTTGCCAGCATTTGTTGTTGTTTGTTCTATTGATCTTGGCCATTCTTACTGGTGTAAGGTGAAATCTCAGCGTTGTTTTGATTTGCATTTCCCTAATGGCTAGGGATATTGAGCACTTTTTCATGTGTTTCATATTCTTCATCTCCATTCTATCCTTTGTCCCTAGAATAAACTTCTAGAGTGGAAATCTAAGCATACCCCTGCTTAAAAACTTTCAGTGGGCTGGGTGCCATGGTACAGTCCTGTAATCACAGAAGACTGAGGTGAGAAGATTGCAAATTCAAGGCCAGCAACAGCCTGTGCAAACTTAGCAAAAGCCTGTCTCAAAATGAAAAATATAAAAATGGCTGGGAGCGCAGCTCAGTGGTAAAGCACTTGTCCAGCATGTGCAAGGCCCTGGCTTCAACTCCCTAGTACAAAAACCAAAACCCAAACAACAGCAACAACAACAAGAAACCAAACAATACAACAAAACAAAACAAAGCAAGCAAACAAAAGTAGAAAACAAAACAAAATAAAACCCTCAAAGGCTCACTGTTACATAAGCATCAAGTTCGGATTTTTAATATGGCACATAATTTGGATATACCAGCCACTAAATCTATTCTAAATCTCTGCTCTGTGGAACTCATCCCGTTCTACCTGAGCAACCAGATCCATAATATTGCTGTACTTGATTGGGCAAGTCAATTCTTTGCCAGGATTATCCTTGTCTGCCTTCTCTACTTGGTAATTCCTCTTCATCTTTAATGGTGATCACAAGTGTTCCTTTCTCTATTAACCTTCTCCAACCCTCCCATTTGCCTGCAGTCATAGCTGTGGATAGGATCTCCTTAGATCTCACAAACTAAGCAGGGTCTGGCCTGGTTAGTACTTGAATGGGAGACCGCCTGGGAACACCAGGTGCTGTGGGCTTGGGAGAAGGACCTGGCAACCCACTCCCAAAAATAAGTCTGCCATTGAGAACCCTATGAATAGCAGAGAAGGACTGACAATAGTGTTTCATCTGTTGTACGTGGAGTCCCTATGAGTCGGACACTGATTCAACAGCACCTAACAACAATAACAACCACTCTCCCATTCCCCAATGTCTGTCAGTTTGTTGTGTTGTGGGGACTTGCATGTTGCTGTGATGCTTGATAAAATTGCACTTTAAGGGAGAATGTGATATTAAGATGATATTTAAACAATTTCATAGAAATTTGATAGCTATGATAATTGCAATTTTAAACAGTAACAATCCAGATTAACAGAGAGGTCTTTTAACACTACCTTTTTAAAAATAAGTAAATAAAAATAACTAGCAATTCATTAACAATACTTTGCATATAACTGTAAACAGATATTGTTTGTGTTTGACTCATTTCACATTAGTGATTGAAAAATATTTCTTAGACCAAGTAGTCAATCCACAAATATGCTCATTAAATTGTTGAAGGTATTTGAAGAATTAAAATAGCTTCAATTACTTTCCCTGTCATCTTATTTATACTCTTCACTTTATTAGCCAAGTAAAGTTTTTAGAATGAAGATAAACTTCCTATTCCTCTTCTAATGAAATAATATTAATGAGTACTATATTTAAGATCATTTATGGAAAGAAGTGTGAATAGTTGGGTCTATAAATAAAGTTTCCATGTATTTAAAAATACAATATGATGCATCAAAAATCACAGGAACTGTCTGGAAATGTGAGGAATTTTAAGCAAGTGAGTACTTGTTTTCCTAAGTTCTTTAAAATATGCATCAGCCTTTCTTCATCCCTTTGTGAATGGCAGGCCATTGTGTAATTTTCTGAAGATGTCTTATGACTAATACTAAACTGTGAGTTCAGAACTAAATGAATTTGTTTGTGTTGTCAACTTTGGATACCTGATGTTATAAGCCTAGAGTTTTTATTGGAAGTGTGATACTAATATGTTCCCTTTAGAAGTTTGATTACATTACTTATTTTATGCATAAAAAAGTCATGAAACAATAATCAAATTTTTAGTTCCTTTGATCAAGAACTATTTGAATCCTTGTAAATTAAAGATATTTAGATGTCAAGGCAATAAAGCCTATGAAGTGAAAAGGACCAGACAAGCTAGTTAAAAGAAGTCCTACGTGTCAAGTTGCACAAATAACAAAGCCTGGAAGTGTGGATAAATTTTCTCTCAGATAACACATTATCTTGTTTTAATGTGATTAAAAATCCCCACTGGGCTGATGTTAATCTCTTCTCCAAAGGTTTGGATCTTATCAAGCTTGGAAGCTACTTTGGAAATAAGAAAGTGCTCTAGAGAAGAACTCTCAAGGGCTGGTATCAGTTTGTACAATCTGCTCTGAGCTAAGGAGAGAATGGTTGAGTTTACATAGATTATTGCTTGTAGCTGCCTCATTGGCTTGACATTGTGCAGGAGGACAGCTCAAAGCTCACAGAGGCTTAGACAAGGGCAAAGAGAAATTAGGAGGCCCTTTTTAGTGGTTTGCCTTAAGAGGCTTTAGGTTTTGTTTTGTTTGTGTATCTTTCACTTTGAAGTCTCAAAAATTTTACTTTTTTTCAGCTCAAAGGCTTACATTGTATAAGAGTGTTTCAAAAAGATTCACTGTATTATTTATTCAGAGAACATTTATTGTGTGTCTCCTGTGTGCCCGTTGCTGTGCTGAGGGCTCAGAATACAACATGGATGAGGAAAATGAGGTGCTGGCCCTTCTGGGTGGTGGTGAGATTGGCATTAATTAAACAATGCAAAAGAGCAGTACAGGCCCTGAAAGGGTGTTCCCTTCTTGAATACTTTCACTGCATTCTTCTGCTGTGGGACTCACAGGCTATGTTCAAGTCCTCCTGTCACTTTATGCTTATATACAATGAACATTCATTAATTAATTCATCTTTCTTTCAACAAGTATCAACTGAGTGACTCTATCATCTTTCTAATAATTGAATGATAGAAAGATGCATTAGTCCTGCCATCAATCATCTTATGATCTAGTGGTGTTGTTGTTAGGAGCTGTCCAGTCATGTCCAACTCATAGTGACCCTCCTAGGGTTTTCCATGTCTGATTGTTCCTGAAATGGGCTGTCAGGTTCTTCTCCTGTTTTTGTGGTTCTGAGGATGGAACCCAGGGCCTCAAAGAATACAGAGTGGCATTCCACCAACTGAGCTAAACCCCAGCATGATCTAGCGTGGAAGACAATATACATATACATGGTACATCACAGTGATGAGACTACTCCAAGGGATTCCAGACCTCCACATAAAGACAGGATCATTTCTAGTTGACAAGGTCAGGAAAGGGCCAATAGATGAAGAAGTTATGAACTCACTCTTATGATTGTTGAAGTTGGAAGTATATGACAATGGAAGAAAAGTTACCCCAGATGAAGAATGGAAAGGAGAAGATCAACAAAGGAAGAGCAGGCATTGACTTTGGCTGATTCACATCTCATTTTTGTTTGGTTGGGTGGGGAAGGAGGTAGAGGAATGAAGAGAAAATGAAGAATGCTCAAAGCAACTAATAGGTGCTAGTTATCAAAGACCAGCACAGATTCCTTAGCTATTGGAAGCTCTTTTAGAAAAACACTTTGAAATCTAGGGTGTTCTACAACTACCCTGCCTCACAGTACTGGTAGTGTAAGTTTCAATTCTCTTACGTATTCTAGTTACCAGAATGCATAATGTAAGAAATGACAGCTATTAGTAATCAACAATAGTTGGATGCATGTACCGTAAAAAGACATTTCCTCATTTTGAAATTGAATCCCAGACCAAACTTCTGGAATTTCAGGTTTGGTTATGAGTGCTGAACTTGTACCAAGTTCATCAAAGTTCACTTCAGGGGAGCCTGGAGTGAGTTATGCATAAATCAGAACCAGCCTAGGTGGAGGCTTAAAAGCAATGCATTCATAGGTGGACAGACATGTCCCAGTCCTTCATAGCTTCTGATAGAAACCATATGAAATACCACAGCATTGCATATCTTTAGCTAAGGGACTGGATGCTTCATGCCTTCCACCAGGTCACGCTCAGTGGTTTCATTTATGTTTGATCCTGAGCTTACTGCAGGGTGCCCCACCTGCCCACACAAAATAAGAAGCTTCAAAAATAGGTACACCAAAACGATTGAACTGTCCTCACTGCCCAAACCTGTGTTTTATAAAATTGACAAGAGATGCAATCACCTCACTTTTCCACATAAATGAGAGAGGGAAGTTTGACTTTCTGGGACTTCCATCATTGAATTTTTCCAGGTGTCATCAATATCTGTACATAGAAGGAATGATGAAACAAGGAAGAAAGGATGAAGAGAGGGAGAAAATGTTCTGTCTTACTTCAAGAAGCTCTGTTTTGTTGCTGTTTACCAGTTATGTTAGTATTTTAATTCACCTGTAAAGTGCACACATTTATTCAAGTGTCTAATTGTTTTCAGTGATGTCTAGATTATAAAAGATTAAAAACAGTGACTTCTACTGCTCTTAGTGCACTTTTCAGTTAAATAAGTCTTAAGAAAAGTTCAGCATTGCTTCCATTGGGATTTTAATCCTTTATAGAAAGCAAAGAAGGAAACTGGAAAAACAGATAGATGCTAAAGAGCTTCCTTTATAAATGTAGTTGGAAAATTTGGCATGGTTGCTTTGACTTTATTTAGGAATGTTAGACAGAAAGTCATGTATCATTGGCTTAACCTGTATTTATCACATGAACTTAAAACATCTCTGAGCTTAATGTCTTCATTTTCCTTTATAGTTAAATAAAAAGTTTCTTAGGCTCTAAAATGGTGCTACATTTTTAACACTTTCTAAAACATATGAATAAAATGTATAAATAAGCACAATGTGTTTTGATGCTGTAAAATAAGTTTGAGATGTGAGGATCAAAATGAATTTATTATTAAAGGTCTACATTTCACACAGAATAATGGTGTCCATTTTATTGCACATTTGCAAGACCTAGTACAAAGGAGCACAATATTTCCCTCCCATCAAAATGCAGTAATACAGTAAATTTCAGATATTTTGGCTCCCCAAAGAAAGAGGAAAATATCCCTTATATGTATTCTAAAAGGTATCATTTCAAAATCTAAGATATCTATTACTATGAGAACAGAATTTATTTCTTTCCCCAATAATTTACCTTGTAGTTTAAACCATTTGGTCAAAAATGAAAAAGAAAAAAAAAATAAGAGAAAAAAAGCCCAGCTTTCAAAGAAAGGTGCAATCATTGATTTTTCTTGCAATGTTGCACAAGAAAGTGGAACCAGTGAGTGATATATGCACCCCAGGGCTAGCAGCTGGAGGGCAAAAAACCACCTTTTATCCTTGATTGACAAATAATACATAATGAGAAGAGAGAGGCAATTCAAGTTTTAAATTTCATTCTCTCTTTGGCTTTTAAGGGCAGCTGGGCACTGCTGTTCTCACTTGGTAACCTTTGAGGTGCTGCCAGGAAAGGGGACCAGAGTGACAATTGTATCTTTCCTACAATCCCCCAAATGTCCAGTAAATATGTGCAGCTTGCTCTTTCAAAGAGCATCCAGCTGCAAACAATTCCACCATTTCTTCTTGGAAGGAAATCCTGGGGGTCTGGACAAGTATTGCGTGGTTATAATGGACACAGTAGAGTAAGGCTGAGATCTGAAATTCCTAAAAGTGGCATCTGTAAGTGGAGAGTCAGTTGGTAGTTGATAAGTAAGGAGTTGGAGAAAGAGGAGTAAAATGAGTTTAGTAAAAAGAATTGAAACAGAGCTCCATCACAAGTGAGCTTTATGAAGTAGTGTTATATTGTGGTTTTATTAGTCAGCTGTTGTTGCTGTACCAGAAAAACCAACCCACAGTTGGAGCTCACAGTTAAGAGAATCAGTCCATAATGGTAGTAGGAGGGGCTTGGTGGCAGTGGCAGCAGCAGCAGCAGGGCCTGTGTTAGATGATCTCACAGCATGGTGGACCAGGAACATAGACCAGGACTCTGGGTCTGGGATAAAAACCTCCAAAGTCCTACTCCCAGGGAGCTACTTCTGCCAAGATCTGTCTCCTAAAGTTCCACAACCTCCATGACTGCACCACTAGATGATGACCAAACATTATGACCTTCCTTTGGGAGAAAATTTAGGTCCAAACCATATTATGGGTATTCCAAATAATTTTTACATTTCATAAAACTAAGACACTTAATGTAAATAATTTAGAATATATGTAAGAAAAAGAAGAAATAATCCTTGACCTCAAAAACTAGAGCTAGCTCTTGTTAACATTTTGTCTCTTTTAGATTTCTTTCTACATTTATGCATATCTATATTTTTATCTTTGGGAGAAGAACCTGGCAACCCACTCACAAAAATCCACCCACCATTGAAAACCCTATGAACAGCAGAGAAGCACTGATAATAGTGTTTCTCCTGTTGTACACAGGGTCACCATAAGTCAGATACCGACTTGATGGCACCTAACAACAACAACGACATGTTTTTATCTGTGCTAATATCTATATCTATATCTTCATCTCTCTACAACTATATCTACATACAGTTCATATCCTTATACACATAAATCTTTCTATCAATCTGAGTGATCCTTGGAAGCAAGGATGGCTAGATTGTGTCTTACGTATTTTGAATATGTTGTCAGGAAGGACCAATCCCTGGAGAAGGACATCATGTTTGGGAGCTTGGTGGGTCAACAAAAAAAAATAGAAGACCCTCAATTAGATGGAATGACATGGTGGCTGCATGCAACAATGAGCTTAAACAGAACAAAAGATCATGTGCATGGCACAGTGTCAGGGAATGTTTCTTTCTGTTGTATAAAGGGTCGCTATGAGTCTGACCCAACTTGACAACACCCAACAACAACATCATCAACAACAGTAACATCAATCTGAATAGTGCCACATGTCATCTTTCCTTGTTATCACTCCACGCAACAATTATATCTTTTCTCCCATGTCTTCCATTACAACCAATGGCAATTTTGTTTTCCCAGTTGCTGAGGTCCAAAATCTTGAATTCATTCTCTACTCTTCTCTCATACTCTCTACTTCTAATGTATCAGCAATACTTACTGACCTTAAGTATTTATGTAGAATCTAGCCAGTTCCCATCAACTCCTTCCCACAGGCGTGCATGGCAAGAAAGTACCATCAGCCATTAGTATTCCTTTTTTATTTTTATTTATTTATTGTTTAATGATACAGTGTATCACTAGTATATCACTAGGCTGATCTCAAACTCAGGATTTCCCGCTTCACTCTCCTGAGTGCTGGGATTATAGGCATATACCACCATGTACAGCTTTGTGACAGCCTCCTAACTGGTGTCTTTGACCTCCAAGACAAAAACTAGACTGAGTGTTGAAAAATATAAATGAGGCCATTCATTTTTCTGCACCAACTCCTCTAAGGGCCACATGATTCACTCAGAGTAAAATCTAGTGTTTCTATAGAGGCTAAAATTATTCAAGACCTCTCAAGCAGATGCTGTTGGCATTTGGATAAAACAAGTTTTCAGACTGCAAGATTTATGATACCCCTACCTTCCCCAAGAACCAGTATGGCTCCACAGTCACTAGACAACCAAAAACACTTCCAAGGATTCTAAATGTTCCTGGAGGGAACATAACAACTCCCAGCAGAGAATTACTTTTACTCATCTGTGCACACTTCTGTCTTAACTCACTTCTGCTATTTCCCTGGCTTATTCTGCTACAGGATTGCTGCTTGATGAGCAGGCTAAAGATTTTGTTATCAAAGTGCCTTGTCCTTACTGTTATCTCTGTCTGAGATTTTATGCCTCCAAGTCTTGACACAAATGACATCTCAGTGAGATAGCCTTTTCATATCCCCTTGTTGTGCTTTATTTTTGCCCAGTAGCATTTATCCCTATTAAACATAGTATATATTTCTTATTAATCTCAGTCATTGTGGCCTAATGTTCCCTCTCCCTAAAACGTGAATTCTATGAGGGCATAGGGTTGGTCTATTTTGTTCACATCTGTATCTAAAATATGTAAAGCAGTCTTAGCATATAGAAGGTACTCAATAAATAAGGTTCATTGTTGCTTTTAGATGCTGTCCAGTCAGTGTCTGACTTATAGCAACCCTATGTATAACAGGCATAACACTATTGTCAGCGCTTCTCTGTTATTCATAGGGTTTTCAATAGCTGTTGTTCTTTGAGAGTGGGTCACTGGGTCCTTCTCCCAAGCCTATAGCATCTGGTGTTCCTAGGTGATCTCCCATCCAAGTACTAACCAGGCCTGACCCTGTTTAGCTTGTGAGATCTGATGGGATCGGATGCCGTAGTGGTACAGCTGCAGGCAAGGATTGGATCATTAGATATTTCAAAGATAGATTTTTTTTTTTTTTTGGTACTTGGGAATTGAACCCAGGGTCTCACATTTGCTTTTGCAGTGCTGTACCACTGAGCTGTATCCCTAATGCATTTTTTCCTTTTTATTTTGAGACAAGGTCTAAGTTACACAGGCTGCCTCTGGCCTTGAATTTGCAAACCTCCTGCCTCTGCCTCCCAGGTTGCTGGGATTATAGGTGTGTGCTATTGTGCCCAGCTAAAATATAGTATTTTTCTATATATTACACCAGCGATGTCAAAAATGTACACACATTTTGTTTGTTGAGTGCTGTCAAGTTGGATCTTAACAACCCTATGTACAACAGAATGAAACACTATCCAACACTGTGCCATACACACAATCTTTTTATATTTGAGCCCAATGTTTCAGCCACTATGTTTCTTCCCATTTTGAATCATGCCACATCAGCCACAGGAGGTCCCAGGATTGACTCTATTTTGAGGAGGTAACTCTTCTCCAGTCATTTCTTGAATGCCTGCTAGCCTCAGGGAGCTCATTTTCTGGCACTCTATTTGACAGTGCTTCTCTGCTACTCACAGGGTTTTCAATGGTTAAGTGTTTCGGGAGTGGGCTGCTGGGTCATTCTCCCTAGTCTGTCCTCATCTGGAAGCTCAGTTGAAACCTGTCTGTTGCTGGTATATGAAACACCAGTGGCATAGCTTTCAGCACCACAGCAACATGCAAGTTCCCACAGCATGACAAGGTGAGACATATGGAGGACACACATTTTAAGAGTTGTTACCTGTATATTACTTTTTGAAGTTGAATTGAATTATGGTAGTTGTGTGTCATATGATGTTCACTCAAAAGATGGGATTAATCACATGAATGATAACCCAACCATGCAGCAGGCAGGATAGCCAAAGAAAATGATTGAAACATATTTGTCATTTGAGGAGCACCACTTTGAAGCAGTATTTGAAATTTGAGAATGTTGTAGAAGTACAATGACAATGGAGGTGTGTGTATGCAATGGAGCCTCCAACATGTCTAAAAATTGCATGGATTCATGATAAGAATGAGATGCATGGCACTGTGTGTAATGTGTGCAAGGGAAGATCTGGAAGGACTCACAGCAACAAGTCCTGCTTCTTCTGCTATGGTAACCACTTTGAGCACCTCATGTAATCACAGAAGTCAAACATGGCTTCTCATATTCTTCTTTTGTTATCAATATATTGTCACAATTTTAATACACTTATTTTTCTTTATTAAAATGTGTATGCATTTATTGGCACCCTTTGTATATCAGCAGAATTTACTAAATAAATGGTTCTGCTTTTTTTTTCAGTACTGAGAGATTGAACTCAGTGCCTTACACACCTTAGTCATGCATTCTGCCACTGAGCTGTGCCCCCAGCCCCTTGTTTATTTTTTATATTTAGACAGTGTCTCACTAAGTTGTGCAGGCTGCCTCTGGCCTCAAACATGCAATCTTCCTGCCTCAGTCTCCCAAGTTGCTGGTATTACAGGAGTAATGGTTCTTAATCTTTTTTTTTATGCCAAAAGCTTTGTGAAAATCCAGTGAAAGCTATGTATCCTCTCCCGAAGCACATATGCGTATGTGTATAAACTTGCAAACATAGAAACACACATACACACACAGATTTTTGTATAACCCAACCATATCCTATGAAATTCATCCATGTTCATATTCATTTAATTCTGGCAAGGAATTCAACAATTTTTTCCCACATTATTCTTGAATTCAAAGTAAGAAAACTGAGACTAGAGTTGGGTGCATCAGTGACAGGTAAATGACTAGTTAAAAAAAATATTGAGGGTCTAGTTTTATCTGGAAACTTGGAGGAAAGGCACTACTAGCCTGAAGCTAGTTCCATCTCTATTCCTCTTACTAGTGGCCTGCTGGAAAGAGTTAATGATATGTGCATCAAACTTACAGAGAGAAATCTAGAAGGGCTTGTCCTAGAATCAAATCCAAATAAAGGTCTTGACAGATTGACATAATGGGCCAATATAAATCCAATGACATTTAACAGAGGTAAATATGAAGTTAAAAAACCAGTAATGGAAGTACATGTTGGAGAAGATGAATTTGAGGGTTCCAGCTAACTGCAATCACAATATGACTAAACTGAGATTTGTAGTTGCTGAAACAACTTATTAAACTTTGAGAATGCATAAAGTTATACTAATGAAGAGATATAGTATAGTTTTCCTATACTCCTTTAGACCAGATAATACCTATAATATTATATACAGTTTTAGATGCCAATATTTTTGATGAAACGCAGCCAACTATAAGAGACTTAACCAGGATAATGTGGGTACTAAAAACCAGAAACTGGATGTGTTTCCCCTGCAGGTTGAAAGGCTTTTTAGATAACATGACAGACTTCAATAAGAAGTTAATTTTCTTCCTATATCTATGTTTTTTAAATACATAATAATGCATGTAGACTTCTAAATTGAAAGAATACAAGGGATTGATGGGGAAAAGAAGTATTTTTTTTCTTCCTATGCTCCCAGGCTACCAACTATCTTTCTCAGGAATAGTAACAAGAACCATTTTGTTGTTGTTGTTTTCTCCCAGAGATTAACCACATTTTAATAAACATGAACATTGCACTCTTTCAGTTTTAGATCTCTTTCCACTTCAGGTTACAAAGAGAAGTTCAATTCTGACAAGATGTGAGGCTGCATTCTGTTTCAAGCTAATATGGCAATGCCAGATTGCAAAATGTGTGGAATGCCTAGGAGCAGCCCCAGGAGGCCATCTGGGGGCTGTGGGATTTCCAGGTCAGCAGAATGTCTCTTCCTTTCTCCTTGGGGTAGTCTGAGCAAGGATTTGAAAAGTATTAACCTTTTACATATTAAGAACACCGCTACACTTTTGAGTCTGCTCTAAACATCTGAAAGATTTTGGGTGGTCCCTGGTGATTCATTTCAAGTGCTTTAGAGCTTGAAAATATAGCTAAAAATAACAAAAAGACACCAGAGAGCTTTCATTAGTTATTTTATGCTGAATTTTTTTTCATAAAACTCTCAGTGCCTTTATTAGCCTTTATAATATAGTGCTACTGGATATGTCCAGTTTTCCTTCCTCATACTACAGGTCCAAACTTTAGACTCAGTCTGGGCAGTTTTAGAACCCCAATATCTCATGCATTTTGGTGATTGTGCCTTCACTCATATTCATTCTCTTTTCTAAAATGCTCTTCATTGTCCTTGTAAGATAGACTGTTAAGTCTGCAAAGTGCTCATTAAATTGGTCTCATTCCACAAAGGCAAAATACATTAGTACCTGGGCAATCAGACCATAGTATTTGATTATATGTGTTCAATTCTCTAATCCTACATTTTATGAATTTTTTGCCTATGGGCAAATTAATCTTTTTAAGACATTTCTCATATATAAAATATTGATGATAATAATTGGAATTTATAGGGTTGTTGTGAGACTAAATGGTATATAATGTGAAATATCTGGTACATGATGAGTGTTTAATTCATGTTAGTTTTATGGGAGGCTTCTATAGTTTCCCTAAAACAGACAATTTTCCTGATCTGGGCTTTTTATATATCAATATGTTATGATCTATCACTTAGTGGTTAATTCAATCCTATCTTCTATTATTTACAAATTGTCTCATATTTTTGGATCCATTCTCTCAAATAGATATTAAACTCTGAGAGCAAGAACTAGGCAATATGATTCTTTCTGGGCATACAGTGCCTGTTCTATAAATACTTAATCAATAAATATAAATAATCAATCCATTTTCAACCTTCAATTGGTTTTAGAAATATACTTACTTGCTTCTTTGAGGCAGATATTTAGAAGCACTTTTAGAACAGGACAATTAATCAAAAGAAACTCTAAAAAGTTTTTTTCTTACTTTGATGAAGTCATTAATGTCCAAAACACCTTTTCTAGAAAGTCTGTATTTTCCTCTTGGCTTCATTAGAGCCTTGAAAATCCCTCATTTTTCATATTTTAAAATTACAGTAAACATTACCAGTTGTACATAAATCTTGTAAGTAAAATCTCATTTCCAGAGAAGTTTGTTTTTGTTACAAGGGTCTGGACAGATCATTGGCCGAAATTAATCCATGGATTATAGTAGTCTCTCTATTATAGGAATCTTAATGTGGTAGCATTCCTGTATGCCTAATTCCACAGAGGATTGGTTTTCAAAAGAAACCTCATTTTTTCTTTTTTAATGCTAGTTTGCATTAAATCATCTGGTTTACATTTTAAGAGGCGATATGCACTATTATATGTGCATGAAACATATTTGTAGAGGTTTATTTTCCTATATGTGGACTTACTCCAGCCATTAAACTTAAGGTTTAATCTTGCCCATGCCTTGTGATGTGATTTCTTGCCAACAGTATAAGAATTTCCTATCTCATGCCAATTTATTTAATATTTAAAACACTTGTATTTTTCTTCAAAGGACATATAAAAGGGGTATTTGTTTCTCAGGATCTTAATTAACTTAGTTAACTTCACTTAGAGAAATGATATGATAAAAGACAGAGGATATAAATGATTGTCTGTGAGCTAGTGTATGTTCTTCTATTCTCCACATTTTCCTTCCCAAGGAATCCCATACTCTTTTCCTGGTCTTTTTCTCATGTATCCAATTGCTTGGGAGAAACTTGAGTTGGCTATAATTCTAGACACCTACTCTTTACCTCAAGTATTGCTACTCAAGTGGGCCTACAATCCGATTATTTTATTTATTATTTATTTTCATTTTAGCACTTGTTGTTGTTGTTGTTGTTGTTGTTGTTGTTGTTGTTGTTGTTACAGTAATTGGGGGTTGAAACCAGGGCCTTGCACATACTTGTCCAGTGTTCTAGCGTGGGGCTGCATGCCTAACCCATTTTTGTTTTTATTTTTCAGTCAGGGTCTGGCTGAATTATGCAGGCTGCCTTTGGCCTTGAACTTGCAATTCTCCTGCCTTTGCCTCAAGAGTTGCTGGGATTACAGGTGTGTGCCTCCTTGCTTGGCCCAATTTTAATCAAAAGTATTTACTGGGGAATTGATAAAGATGTTTCGGTCTTTTATAATAAAGTTCTGAAAACTACTTTATATCTTCTCTTGGCTATGGTAACTTGTGATTATGGAGTCTATGTCTTCTGTTCCAGCATGATGGTCACATCAGATGTGGAGTGGGGAACTCAATGAAATAGGGAAACCCAGCCAGAATCAGTTAATAATATCTCCTTTGAAGTTAAACTTATCTCTTAAGTTTCAGCTATGCAAGTCAATAATTTCCTTACTGTTTAAGCCATTTTGGGTTTTTTATTACTTGTGACTGAGAGCATGCTGAAAGATATAGAAATATTGTGAATTTATGCATATAAATATATTATTGAAGTTATCACCATCTGATATTTGTATAGTTTGGGGTGTCTTTGAATGAATTCATTGGAATTAGGTCAGAATTTCTCACCTTTATATTTGTTATTACTATATTTTAAACCTGCATTTTTGGATGATAATAAAATCAAGAGGAGAGAAGAAAAAACATGGGTGTTTATTGTCAACTATAATTATTTCATAAAATACAATCTTGATTTAGTTGATGGATACATTCAAGGAAAAGGACCCAACCTACAAATGAAAAGGAGTCCTCTAATCTCTAGGAATAAATACCAAGTTGGACCATCTGGTTTTTAAAATATAGTACTTATAAGTTCATGTTGATTGAAAATTGAAAGCTATAATTCCCTAGAACATTGATATGCATCTCTTTTGAGTAAGGTCAAATATTCTCTCAAATAAATGCCTTCCTACCTCATCTATAATTGTGGTGATACTTTATTTGTTGATAAAAAAAAGTCCATTATAAGATTGGGTAAAGCTTTTCAGTAAGTGTTAAATTTATTCAATATAACCACAAATACTTGGAAATCCATAATATGGGTCACCTAGCTATGTAAGACATATAATTCATTCCATCCAAAGAAATTTTTCCTATATTTCTCAATTCAAGAGCCTTTGCAATAATTCTAAGAGGTAGAATATAAGTCTCTAGGGGAAGGTATCCATGTGTGTTCAGTGTTTTTTGTGTATGATAAAAACTATATGGATTTTAATTTTCTTTAAGCCTAGTGTCAAAAAGAGAAATATCATATGTTCTCACTCATATGTCGAAGCTAAATCTAACTTAAGGGAAGAAAAAAATAATTATACATATTCAGATATATAAAAATGAACAATTGCTGGGTGCGGTTGTGCATGCCTGTAATCCCAGCAGCTCAGGAGGCGGAGGCAGGAGGATCACAAGTTCAAGACCAGAGGCAGTCTGCGTAATTTAGCGAGACCCTGTCTCAAAAGGTAATAAAATGGGCTGGGGGTGCAGCTCAGTGGTCCAGCACTTGCAAAGCATGTAAGTGCTAGGCCCTGGGTTCAACCCCCAGTACCGCAAAAAAAAAAAAAAAAAAAAAAAAAAAAAAAAAAAAAAAAAAAAAAAAAAAAAAAAAAAAAAAAAAGCAAACAATTATACCTATCTTAGAAGAGAAACTACAAGCAGATCAGAAAGAAGGAGGAGGGAATCACAAAATGGGAATGGAGGTTGGGGAAGGGGGATGGGGAGGAAAAATAACATAGAGGGGTAAAGAGGGAGAGGAAAATCACAAAATATAGGAGGCAACTATATGAGTACCTGGAAAAAACAGGGAGAAGAAAAAATCAATAAGATATAACCCGTGATTGCATGATTTTCATTACATATTCATTAAAATTCATCATTTTTTCTTTTTTAGTTTATACTGTCTTGTAAAATATATAAGATGATGAATGAGTAAGCAAAAATGATTTGTTGTTGTTGTTGTTAGGTGCCGTCGAGTTGGTATCCGACTCATAGGGACCCTCATAGGGTTTTCAATAGCTGTTTCAGGATTGCCTTGGGAGTGGATTGCCAGGTCCTTCTCCCATTTTTGTGATGCTGGGAGTTGAACTCGGGACCTCAGAGACTGCAGCGCAGCGCTCTACCAACTGAGCTAAATGCCAGCCCCAAAACTGATTTAGTGGTTGCGTAATGAATATAGCAAATGACATTACTCTGTACTCCACCAACAATGTATAAGTAAAATTTTAAAAAAAGAAAAAAGAAAATTTATAAAAAAATTTATATACATTTTGTCAGTTGCTGAACTTTATTGGAAAAGCAAAAATCAGCATAAAATGAAATGCTAGTAGCAATTATTTATGTAACACTAGTTGTGGCCAAGAATTCTACCTTTGTCTTTGTACTTAAGCTCCTAAGTCTCGCAGATCAGTCTGAGACTGAGAGGTTCTAGCTTGCTGAAGCTCAGTGAGTTAGAAAGTGTAGGAGCAGTGATATGAAGCAAGATTTCCTTGTCTCCGGAGCCCTTAACTATGATATCATGTTGCCTGAGAGCCCTAAACCAGGCTATGTGGGGCTGAGGCAAGAATTTAGAACCTCTGAATTTCAGACAGGTCGATGCTTGTCTCATCTGGCTATTCAAAGTGATTGTAGCCTCAGAACTACAGAAATTGGTAGAGCAACCCCCTGAAAATTAGCCACAGAGTAGAGATGCCTGGTTTCTTAATCCAACTTTACCATTTACAGACACTGTAACTTTGTATATTTTATTGACTTTCTCTGAGTCCCTATTTCTATTTCTTTAATTTAGGAAGAATGCAAACTTCACTCTCTGTGTGATAGATTTTGAGGAGGACACCAAACTGTATGTAATATCAAGTACACAAAAGAGAATACATTATAATTATTTTCTAATTTTCTCATCATTTCCACTTTTCCACACCTGGAAGTACTAAGTTGTAACAATGAGAGATGTCTACTGTTGCTATTAATCCTACATAAAAAGCCACTATTTATTATCCATTAATTGGAGGAGGGAGTAAGAAGAAGGAAAAATTCTCCAGGGATAATGCTTACTTTGGGAAATTTGGTAATCTAGTATGGGAATGAGGCTTTGGAAAAGAACTCAGCAGGATAGCTTAAGGACTTTGCCAGATAATTTCATTTTAAAATAAGGAAGCAGCCTGATACAGTTGTACTCACCTATTATCCCAGCAACTCAGAAGTCTGAGGCAGGAGGAATGTAAGTTCAAGGGCAGAGGCAGTTTGCATAATTTAGCAAGACCTTGCAAAAAGATAAAAATTAATATATGGGCTGAGTGTAGCTCAGTGACAAAGTGCGTACAAGGTATGTTCAACTCTTAGCACTGAAAAACAACAACGTAAAACCCAAAATCAAAATAAAAAATACCAGGGAAATATATTCCCCTTCCCTTCCATTCCCTTCCCTTCCCTTCCCTTCCCTCCCACCCTCCCTCCTTTCCTTCCTTCCTTTCTCTCTCTTTCTTCCTTTTTCTTTTTCTTTTTTCTTTCTTTCATCATTCATATCTTTCTTATCTTCCCCCTCCTATCTTCTTTCTATCTTCCTTTTTTTTTGTATTTTTCCTCTTACTGGTAAATTTTGGTGGGATACAGAGTAATACAGCTTTTGCTTTTTCCATTATTCAATTATTACATCACTTTTGGTTACACTTTCATCAACTTACAAATTTTATGGAACCTTTTCACTAATATAAAGTAAAATTCGAATGCATATATGAGTTATATTCCCCTATTTCTCCCATGTTCTCACAAGGTTGCATGATTTACATTGAGATTGTACTCTCCCCCTTTATCTCTTTACATTGTTTCTCCTCCCCTTCCCACTTTCCATAACCTTCACATTCCTTTGCTGGTCTCCTCCCTCTTTCTACTTTTTATATTTTCCATTCTTTGCTAAGTTTAATCATACATTTTTATATATTTAGTTATGTATAGGCTTTTTCTTCCTTTAAGTAAGATTCAGCTCCCACATATGAGTGAGAAGATAATGTATTTCTCTTTTTGAGCCTGTGTTCATTCACTTAAGATGATATTCTCCAATTCTGTGGGGCACGCACCTCCTGGTCCGGCCTGGAGGTTTGGACGGGCGGCGCTGCCGTGCACACAAATACTAAACACAATTCACTTGGGACACTCAGGTGAGGGGCACAGACTCCTGTGGCCCCCAGGACTCCAGAAGAGACGGGAGAAAGGAAAAGCCTCAGGCGCTTTTGCCTTCCAGGGGCAAACACCTGTGTTGGTCATCTCAGTGGTCACGAGGAGACAGCTGTTGCTTCTTCGGTGATCAGACGGAGAGCAGGTTCTTTCCTTGTTGAAGATTGCAGTGGGAGAGCGTTCTTTCCTCACCGAAGGTCCAGGGAGAGCAGCGGGAGAGCTGTTTCCTCATCGGTGGTCCGGGAAGGAACAGGCGGGAAGGCCTTGCTTAGCTGATGGTGTGGGTGAAGGCAAAAAGGGCCTAAAATGGCCTAAAAGGGGTCAAGCCGCAGCACAGCTCTTTATATAGCTCACCCAAGGAATGGCCTGAGCCAATCAGCTTTCAGTCCAATTGTCCAATAAGGAAGGGTTTTGTACAAACGTGCAACCAAGTTACTTTCATTTTCCCTAGATTTCTAATTTACAAACCAGATATTCAAAAGCCGTTTTCCCAGTTTGGGACTTTGCCAATTTTCTCCCAATTTTTCCCTACAGAATTCCAAACATTTTGCTGCAAATGACATTATTTTATTCTTTTTGATTGTTAAATAACATTCCATTGTGTATATGTACCATATATTTTTATCCATTCTTCTGTTGATGGGCATTTTGGTTGGTTTCATATCTTTGCTATTGTAAAGAGTGCTTCATTAAATAAGGAAATGCAGGTGTTTCACTACTATGATGATTTGTCTCTCTTTGGGTATATGCCCAGGAGTCATATATCTGGGTCATATGGCAGTTCTGTTTTTAGTTTTCTGAGGTATATCTATATTGATTTCCAAAGTGGTTGAACTAATTTACAGTTCCACTGGGAGTGTAAAAGTGTTTCTTTTTCTCCACATCCTTACCAGCATTTGCTATTATTTGTTTTGTTGATCGTGGCCATTCTTACTGGAGTTAGGTGGAATCTCAGAGTTGTTTTTATTAGTATTTCCCTAATGGCTAGGAATATTGAGCATTTTCTCATGAGTTTTTTAGCCTATGAACTTCTTCATTTGAGAACTGTCTATTCATTTCCTTTGCCCACTTGTGTATTGGGTTATTTGTTGTCTTGGGATTTGCTTTCTTGGGTTCTTTGTAAATTCTAGAAATTAGTTCTTTGTTGGATATGTAGGATGTGAAGATTTTCTTCCAGTTAGTGAGTTCTTTCTTTGTTGATTTTTCCTTTGTTGTAAAGAAGCGTTTTAATTTCATGTATTCCCATTTGTCAATTCTTAGTACAATTTCCTGAACAGTTGGAGCCTTGTTAAGGAAATATTTTTCTATAGCTATGTGTTGGAGCATGCTTCCTATCTTTTCTTCTAGTTTTATGGCTTCTGGTTTTATGCTGAGATATCCATTTAGAGTTGACTCTCATGCAAGTTGAGAGACACGGGTCTATTTTTATTTTTCTGCAGATGGATATCCAATTTTCCCAGCACCATTTGTTGAAGAGGCTGTCTTTTCTCCATTTTGTGTCCTTAGTCCCTTTGTCAATGATCAGGAGGCTATAGTTGTGTGGGTGTATCTCTAGATCTTTGATTCTATTCCATTTGTTTTCAAGCCTATTGTGCCAGTACCAAGTTGCTTTTGCTACTATGGGCCTATAGTATAGTTTAAAGTCAGGTATTGTGATTCTGCTGGCACTAGTTTTGCAGCTTAAGACTGTTTTGGCTATATGTTGTCTTTCACGTTTCCATATGAATGTTTGGATTATTTTTTTCTATTTCTGCAAGGTCTGTCATTGGGATTTCAATGGGAATTGCATTAAATCTGTAAGTTGCTTTTGGTAGTAGAGCAATTTTTACAATATGCATTCTCCCAGTCCATGAGCAGAGGAGTTACTTCCTTCTAGATTCCTCTGCAATTTTTAAAAATGTTTTGAAGTTTTCTTTGCAAAGAGAAAGATTCTATTTCAATTTTCTCATTTGTAAGATGTAAAAGATTTTAGAAGATATCTTCCCATGTCCCTTTAAAAAGAGAAAATAAATCATATCAATGCAGAATGTAGTTTAGACAATTTTGTTCTTTTTTTTCTACACATGAATGTACAAAAGACTGTGTGTGTGTGTGTGTGTGTGTGTGTGTGTGCTGGGATAAAATCCAGGGCTTTATGCATTTTAGACAAATGCTCTACCACTGAGCTACATCTTCAGCCCAACACTATTTTTTATAACTATAGAACTGCTCAAAATGGAAAAAATTATGGAGAAGATTACATGTGAAATAATTAAGTAGAAAATGAAATAATTTACAAAGTCAGTTAGAAACATATATAAATTAAGATAACTTATCAAAGTAATGAGTTTCAGATATATTGTATTCTTTACCATGTTGCTTTTCTAAGTGCAATATTAATATGTTTGTTTTAATACTGATGGTTTGCATATGTAGATTTTTCTAGGATTTAGTGAAGTTAAACCCTAGGTCCCAAATACCAGCCCTTTAGGGACATACCTTATTGGATTTTCAGTAATTTGTAAAAACATAGCATAAAATAATAGCAAAAAAGGACTTTTCTAAGATCTAGAAGTTCTAGAGTCTAGTACTTACTGGCTCTGTGAAAGTAGGTATAACATCCTATATTTGCAAATCTCAATTTTATCATCTGTTCAATGGGAATAGTAATATGTTCTCAGTTTGAGATTATTACAAAGATAAAATGAGCTGAAATGTGCTTGGTAAACTACAAGCAGTGACTTGGAATTCTATTAATCACCTTTCTAAAAGTTTTTGCACATGTCTTCAATTATTCTTTTCATAATATGAATCATTGTCTCAAGTTTTCAAAATCAAAAACAAAAATGAAAACTCTACTTGCTCTTTATGATGGCATTTTGAATGGGATACGTACTAACAATGAGATGTATGAATAAAATGGTTATTTGCTCTCAGTTTTTGTTTAGAAATCTATATAACAGAAATTTCTTGGAAAATCCATTTTTAAAGCCATCTATATGCCCTTAATACTGTTTGGCTGTTATTACTTAGCCCTTACAAAAATCCTTTGAATGTGAATTTTAATAATGCTATTTCCAAAAACATAAAAGTGCTAATATTCTTTATGGTTATTAGTCTTCTTTTACCTATACAGACCATCCACTTGTATAGTTAAAAGAAGACTAATAACCACTTTTAGCATTAACATATTTGTTATTTTTTCAAAAACAAAACAAAAATTAAATTAGTAAACTTTTTCCCTTTTACCATTTTGGCAGGCTAATCATATGAACTGAAATATGGATAAAGAAGCATATCTGGTTCTCATTTCTGAACTCAACACCAGATGTTGTTTCAAGGTCTGTCCTCCTCCCCTTTTAACTCTCAATGAAGAGAATGACAGAAATGAAGCCATTTCTGTCCAGGGTGGGAAGAATCATGGCAGACTAAAATTTCATATTTTTTATGTTACTATTAAGCCATGCTTATGGGAGAATGTTTCCAGTACATGATCCATAATGACTAAAGAGATTCTTTCACTATAAATGTATTATATGCAATATGCAATATTCATATGCTGTTAACTCCTTTTAATCTATAATATGAGATGAAACTTTGCCCCAGATAGAAATACAGTGTCCCTTTTGAAACTCCTCACACACTGCAGTGGTGGAGCTTGGGAAGAGTTTGGCACTGGTAAGGACCTTTATCTTTGCAGTCTGTGTTTGGTCTAAAAGCTTGTGGTGGGGACAAAAGTGAGTGGTATTTTAGTGCTGAGTATGGGGAAGCTCTAGCCACTGGTGAAATTAGGGCACACTCACCTTTAAAAAGTGATTTCCAAGTTGTTGTCCAAAGATCTTTTTCAAGCCCTTTGTAGTTGAAAGGAAATATAATTTCTGACAACTGCAAATAGTCCATGAGCCCAAGCAGACATACCAGATATTAAAATGTCTGAAGTTACATTCCCAAAGTAATGGGATAAACTCATAACTCACTCCCGTCATTCTTTCTTTAGAAAATGTTTTCTAGATATGTATATTCATCTGTTTGTTAATAAAACATGTAGTGACTCTACCTTATTTGAATATAAAAGGGACAAAAGAATTGTGAATAGAGATGTATACAAACTAAAAAAGCATCCACTAATATTAGTTCAATAGCATTGATAACTGACTGTACCCTGTTGTTGTTGTTAGGAACCGTTGAATCAGTATCCCACTCATAGCAACTCTCATAGGGTTTTCAATGGCTAACTGTTTTGGGATTGCCTTGGGAGTGGATTGCCAGGTCCTCCCATTTTTTTGGTGCTTGGAATTGAACTCAGGACCTCAGAGACTGCAGCACAGTGCTCTACCAACTGAGCTAAATCCCAGACTGTACCCTAGGCATTCTATAATGGAGATCTAAAATGAGTACATGGGCTGGGATTTAACTCAGTTGGTAGAGCGATGCTCTGCAGTCTCTGAGGCCCCGGGTTTGATTCCCAGCACTGCAAAAATAGGAGAAGGATATGGCAATCCACTCTTGAGGCAATCCTGAAACAATCAGCCATTGAAAACCCTATGAGTGTTGCTATGAGTCAGACTTGACTCGATGGCACCCATCAACAACAAAAAGTATACATAAAACTCAATTTATAAAGAAAAATCAGCATGATAAAACTGCAATTGCGCATCATAAATAAAGTAAAAATCATATGTCATAAAATTATTGAGTATTGGCCAGGCTTACATTCACTTCATTCAGCAGTGTTTATCGATCACTTGTAATATACTGGGCTTCAGAAATAGAATGGTGGAAAGTGAGCACAATGGACACCTTTCCTGTTGTTCACTGGGCAGCCTCACCTACCTGATCCACCTGTACATGTAAAACCACTTAGGTAAGATTGAACTAAATGTTTCTGCCCTGAACTCGCCTTTATCTTCTAGCAGCCTCATTTATGTTAATGGCACTTCATTCTTTTACTTACTGAGCCCTCAAACATCACATTGTCAAACTTTTGTTTGCCTGTGCTCCTTTCTTTTAATGGCCCTGTTCATTTTGCTTTCCAAATACCTTGTCATCTTCTCTTTTCTATTCTCACTCTCCCCCTTTAAAAAAGGCACTGCCTCCTTACCTTTCACCTGACATGTTTCAAAGTCTCCTATCTGATTTCACTTGTCTTGTATTTCTTCTTTTCTCTCATTTAAGTTGATCGTTAGATTAGTCTTCCTAAAGATGAATAGTAATCATATCACCATCTTGTTCTGCAGCCCTCAATGCCTCCCTAGTCCCTCTCTAATTAAGCAAAATCTTCTCAAACTGTCATTTATGCCTTCCATAATAGCCCCTGATCACACTAACCAATGAATATAAATTATGTTTATGTGCAAATTACAATGGTGCTGAGCTACCCCCTGTAGAGAAAATTTCTTAAACTCCTGGTTCTGATTATCTAACTTTGGTTTGGATTTTTTAAAAAGGAAAACTTCTCAGCTTGTGTATGGAGTTTTTCTGAAGATTACTGTGCCACATTGCATCCCAGTAACAGTGGCACAGGCCTTCCTATGCCTCTTCAATTGTGGATTTTTTGCTTTTGATTGTAAGAGCCAAAAGAAACAAACTGGTGAGGGAGGGCTCTCCTAGGTGGGCAGAGAAAGAGAAGAAATGGTAGTGAAAAATTAGATTCCCTCTGAGCAAACAAATGGGTAGGGAAGACTGGCAACAATCATACATTAATAATTTTGGTTCCAATCACAGACCTTTGCCAGCTGTATTCAACACTTGGCATTCTCCAAGTTCTTGCTTTCTGGTTTCCACTTGTCAACACCCACTACATAAAAAGCTCATTGAAGGAGCTTGACCACTGTTCCATCAGGAGAGCATCAATGCTGGTGCCAACAGTTGGCTCCTGAGGCTGAGTCGTGTACTTCACCTTCTGGATGAGTGGGACCACAGGCTCTTCTCCAAACACAGTCTGATTTCTTGTCTCCATGGCTCCTCTCTTTCTGAAATGACAACTTCCCATTCCTGCCAGATGCAGTCCTGTCATTCAAGTTCCACATCTCATGGCAGCCACTCTTTGACGCTTTTCACAATTTCTTTAATAACAGGATGATCATAGTCTATACCAGAGAAGCATTCTTGATTACCTTGAATAGCATGCATAATTCAGGACTAATTTCCTCATATGAATCAAAAGGGGTGGCAAGTACTTCCATTTATCAGCTAAAATGGGACTGCCACGTTGTAACAGCATAAAAAGTATTTATAATTCACCTCATCTTCATACATTGAAAACAGATTCCTGACAAATTGTAAGCATTTGGAGAGATATATGTCATTTAAAAACTATTCCAGGTACATGAAAGGAAAAGTGGAATGTCTCTATTTGTCCATAATCAGCTCAGGTATGACCTAACTGGAGAATATTCAGAATTATTTGCATAAAGGGTAAGTCTATAGGATCTAAAAAATTCACTGAAAAGGTTAGTATAAAACTTTATCTAGGGCAAATAGCAATGAGTACTGTTTTTTGGAGAGATTTTTCTTTTCATTTCTTTCTTTCTTTCTTTCCTTCTTATTTATTTATTTATTTATTTTGGTGGTACTAGGGGTTGAACCCAGGGTCTTGCTTGCATTTGCATGCTTTGCAGGGGCTGTACCACTGAGCTGCACCCCCAGCCTTTCTTTTTGTTTTGTTTTGTTTTTTACTTTTTTGAGACAGGGTCTTGCTAAATTACGCAGACTGTTTCTGGTCTCCAACTTGTGATCCTCCTGCCTCTGCCTCCCGAGTTTCTAGGATTACCAGGCATGCACCACCATGCCTGGCTCTGGAGATATTTTTCTGAGACTACTGTACTTGAGAATCTCACTACTCTTCTCATAAAGGTCTGGAAAAACTTTATGAAACCCATACGCTAACTTTCTCTTGATGTATTAGTAAAATTTGACTGAGACTCTTAAAATTTAAAGCTCACTTCCCTTCCATTTCTTGCACTTCTCTGCTGAAACCTATATTCCAAGTGGCTTCACTTGTAACTGTTTTAATAAGTAAATACATGAAAGAATAAATTTATTCATTAAACCACACAAACTGAAACAAGTTGGAGTCCTGTAACTTTGTTGATGATATCAAAAGATTGAGGTCTTACTGTGGAGTGGCAGCTTTTTGTCATCTCTTTTTCCCTCCCCTCCCTTACTTTGTTTACTTTATACTCTTTACCATACCTGTCTGATATAACCTGGAAGTTATTCCACATTGTCTCGCTTCCAGTTCAGTGTGCGCAAATTTTTACTTACCTCTTCAACCTCAAGGGTCAATGGGTTATTTTTTTCTGAAGAATTTCATTGTGCTCCCTGGAAGGAATTGTGATGAACACACTTTTTCTCCATTTTAAAAAATCCTGGCACCGGGCGTGGTGGCGCACGCCTGTAATCCCAGCAGCCCGGGAGGCAGAGGCAGGAGGATTGCAAGTTGGAGACCAGAGGCAGTCTGTGTAATTTAGCGAGACCCTGTCTCAAAAAGTGAAAAAATGGGCTGAGGGGGCAGCTCAGTGTTCCAGCACTTGCACAGCATGCAAGCGTGAGGCCCTGGGTTCAGCCCCTAGTACTGCCAAAAAAAAAAAAAAAAAAAAAAAAGAATCCTGAAGCAGATTAGCTATCAGGGCTTAAATCACATTGATGGAATTATTATATATTATGTGAGGTGATATGAAGATACAATCATTTTTATTTTTGAAGCTATTAGCAAGAAGAGGTTATGTCTATTGGGTTTGATTTTGTGATACCTAACCCAGATACATAAAATGAAGGCTTGGTGTTCATTTTGTAATAAAATGTAATGCTACTGAGGGAGATTAATGATAATTCAGTGTCAGGTATGTGTAGCAATTATTGCTGTGAATATGGTCCTTATTCCAGAGATTGTCCATTGTAGTTATTTGGTGAGTCTGTTAGAATATAGTTTAAAACATGAGCACAATATATGGTAAAAACTTCCAGAAGAGTCAGCCATGATCAGCACATATAGATTACCTCCCTGGATTATTATCAAGTTAATAATCATTGGATTCCTCAATAAAGCTGCAGGAAACTTTCATATGGATACATTCTTTACCTGAAAGGAAAGGCTAAAAGTGTTAGGTACTTGATGTACCAGGAAATTTCAAAGTCTACCATTTATCCTGCCAATCTTCTCAGGAAAAAAAGGTCTTAACATCATATCTGAATGCTATAATAGGTGAGGTTTTCTAACTAAATTTTGGAATTTGAAAATAAAATCTCTGAGTCTTATTTTCTGCCTTATGTTTTAAAAATCTAAGCAAAGGGAACAATTGTATAGGAAAGGACTGAAAAAGACCATGCATAGCTATTGAATGTCTATCTTTATTCAGGAACTTGCAGAAAAGAACATGTAAAGTTTATTAGTGGTGCCAAAGTAAGAGGACACATTAACCATGAAGACATGAAATAAATAAATGATGGCTGTTTTCTTTTACTTTAAATAATGGACTTATTATTTTAGTAGCAAGAGTAAGTACATAAACACAAATAAAACCCCAACAAAACAAAACAACATCCCCCACCAAAAAAAAAAATATATATATATATAAAACATATAAAACATATATAAAAAAGAATATATATAAAACATATATATATGACATATATAAAAAAGAAGCCTATCAACTGCTTTTGAAGGGATTATTTTTGCAGTGGTTATTGATCCAAATGCCAACTGTTGACTGAGGCTACCCAGTCGTGGTCTCCTAAGCCTCAACCCTTCCATGACAGATTTACAGCTGAGGCTTTTTGAGTGTCTGTGGGAATAGTCCAGTGGTGGTATTTATCAAGAAATGTTTCTTAGTTTACAAGTTCACATATTTTCTTTGACTCAAAAAAAAAACAAAAAAAAGTCACAGCTTGGGGCCTAGCTTTGAGCTTACAGGCCAACCCCATCTACTTACTTCTGCCTCATTCCTAATGTTTGCCCCTACCTTCTGTCTTTCAAAACAAGGGAGCAACATTCACAGAGAATCACGGGCTCAAAAAGTGTGTAGATAAACAGTGAATTCATAGTGACCCTCATAGGGTTTTCAGTGGCTGACTGTTTCGGGATTGACTTGGGAGTGGATTGCCAGGTCCTTCTCCCATTTTTGCGGTGCTGGGAATTGAACTCAGGACCTCAGAGACAGCAGGTAGTTGGTAGAGCGCTGCGCTGCAGTCTCTGAGGTCCTGAGTTCAATTCCCAGCACCGCAAAAATGGGAGAAGGGCCTGGCAATCCACTCCCAACGCAACCCCGAAGCAGTCAGCCATTGAAAACCCTATGAGGGTTGCTATGAGTCGGATGCCGACTCGACAGCACCTAACAACAACAACAACAAACAGTGAATGCAATGGAATCAAAACCAATAGGTCAAGAAGGTTGTCCTCCATGTTCTCCTAGTTTCCTCACACAATGTGGCTTACTTTCTACTTCTTAGCTTTATCTTCTGCTTAAATTCTCCATGGCACATACTTTTTTCCTAAGTCAATTGAAATGAACACATCACTATGATCTCTAAGGCCTCCTGTTCGTTCCTGTAAGATGAGCTAACTAACAAATCAACTCCATAAATTCCTTATTTATATTATATGGATCCTTTGAGAGGGGAAAAATAGTGTTTTGATCTAGTAAACCTAGACAACATAGAGGGTTATCAGTCACTGAGTTTTTCTTAGAAACTCAAATTGTGAAAAAAATGTAATTAATTAAAAACTGTGAAATGAAAACAATCTAATATACTACATGTATCCATTCACATGCAGAAGCACATATGTTTAAATGTAAACATATTCCATTTTTACTGTGCCCTGTGCCATTTCTTATCTTTGTAAATAGAATTTGCCTGGGGTGGCTTAATATCAATACACTATGCCATGTTTGTAAAGCAATCATTAATCTGAGTGAGAACATCAAAGTAAGTTTGCAAGACTATAGGGCCCTTAGAATCAAGCATTTTCAAGATGTATATATTATCACTTAGTGTTGCTTTTGGTTGCAGGTAAAAGAAAACACGATTAGCAATGGCTGGAACTAGCCAGGAACTAACTTTTCTTCCTTAGCAAACTTAAGTCTAGAAAAAGACCAGACAAAATGCCATCAAGGAAGTCTTTGTTTTCCTGTTCTTTCATCGCTCTTGAGAATTTTTCTTAGCCCAGTTTGCAACATTCTAATGATTGAGTAACATTGCATTTGAATTCCTGACAGAAATAAGCAGGAAGCAGGAAAGGAAGATTTCATCTTTTTATATGGGAGGGCATGTACTCCCCAGGGAATTCTGTCTACAACTCATCGAACAGAACTTAATTTGAGATCACAAAGTTAACTTTAGCTTCAATAGAAGGTGCTTTTAGATCTGAAGGCAAAGAAAGTGAGGGTAAGAGAGGTTATAATACATGCAGGGTGAGTTAATATAGTGTGTCAAGTGTGCAACAGGACAGCTTAGTTTTAGAGCTATCTGTACAGCCTGCTCATAGTACCATTGATTGTCAAACTCTGCTCTGCTGGGTAACTTCTCATTTTCCTCTGGAGAAATCTGGCTCTTGCAGCAACCCTGCCATAGGCCCTTGTACTTTCCTCCTGTTGCAAAGAAAATTTGTAGAAACTTGAAATAGGAATGTCATTTGATGGAAAGTCATTTAATTCTTTCTTACATGCAATGGTGAGAAAAGTGAAAGGAGATTGGAGTGGCCAAGAAACCAGGTAGACATTTGATATTCCTTCTTCCACTCTATTTGTTCTGCTCTGATTTCTTTCTTCCTTCCGTCTCCACACCCCATTTCTGCAGCAAACTCATCTTTTCAAATCTAGCTATTATCCCACTAAGGACAAGATCTTCCATCTTCCAAGGTGGCAATTAGTAAATGTAGAAGGATCCCACCCATCCTTACATTGCCTAACCACAACTTTTGCCTTTATTTCATAACAAAGAGGTCTGTTTACACAGCAATTTAAACTTTCTGGTAAAGAGTCTTCACAACTGTCCTTCTTAATAGTTTTACCCATTAGCTTCAAAATTGAAAATTTCCTTCCGGACAAGATGAGTGAAATACTTTGGAGCTGTTATGTTTTATGGCACCTTTCAGATGAAATTTAAAGGACTAGTGTAAAGATATTCTGAAATAATTATTAAATATCATGTTGGTACCTTTTGCTAGAAGGCAAGCACAGATATCTGTTGGTCCATACATGTCTTTTACAATGTACAGGATGGAAGATGCAAGGCAATGAGAGTCAAACAGCCCAGTGTTGCAACGCTGGTTTTGCTACCTTGTTGTTAAGTATTTTCGAGTTGGGTCCCACTCTTAATGACCCTATGTACCACTGAACAAAACACTCTCTGACACTGTGCCACACCTGGCACTATGTCAGTGCTTCTCTACTATTCACAGGGCTTTCAATGGCTGATTGTCTTGAGATTGCTTTAGGGAGGATTGCCACGCCCTTTTCTCATTTTTTGTGGTGCTGGAGATGAAACCCAGGACCTTAGAGAGCACAGAGCAGCATTCTACCAACTAAACCACACCCCAGCCCCCTTTGCTACATTAGGCATGTTATTGAGTCACTCTGTTTTTGCAATTTCCTCTACTTAAAAAAGTTGATTTGAAAATTAAAAATAATACATAGAAAAAGTCTAGCCAATGGCACCTTGCACATGAATACATATGAGTGTTTTTATAGGTTCCAAGATTGCATTTCCTAAGCCACAATTAGGAGTAAATGATTAATACCATGTTGGAGAAAAAGAACACTAAGAACTCATGATGAAGAGTTCTTCAATAGTTCATCTGCCTGCATTTCCTTACAGTTGTTTTATAGTTGGTGATCCTATGGATCTTAGTATTCCTTTATTTCCCACTTACTCTGGAGAGAAAATAGAGCAGTTTTTATAGCTGGCACCCTTTTCTCCTTAGCATAATAGAAAAGTTACACTGTCAGTATTTGCTAACATTTTGAATATTCTGAAAAGAAAGATGCTAAACACTAATTATGTATAGTTACAGAATAGAATTCTCCTTGATGTAAAAGTTTTAAAAAATGAATTAGAAGAGGGAAGAAATTAACAGCAGAAAGGAACCTTTATGTTTTGTCAAGTTCTGAAATATGGAAACATCATTCTTTTATCGTTTTCCATGAACTTGACTCTCTAGACAGTTTCTCAATTATACCTTGTAACTGTGGGATTTAAAGCAATTCTGCAGTTCAGTTCACCTCACTCAGACAATAATGTTTTCTAAATTCCCATGGAGGGAAGAATTGTGAGTAAGAGGCCTATTTTCATTTTCCTCGGCGCGATGCCTGATCCAGAGAGTCTGTCAGGCAGACCTGCTAATGGTCTCTCATGTTGAATCTTTCATATCATGTGTTTCTAGAGACTTGAGCTGACCCCTCCCATCTGCCACCCGACATCATGGCTCTTTCTGCCTGTACCAGATGAAAACCGTTTAGTCCGGAAGCTTTCCCAGATTAATACCAGACCCTTACTCTCACACTACCTCCTACTCAATGCTCCTTAATTTTATTTTATAAATATGTGTATTGTTTGGGCTGACCTGAATCAATTGTATTCTCCCCAAGTTTAAGAAATTGCTCTCAATTATAGGATCATAGGGTACCCACATTCAAAGGAGCTTTGAGGTTTAGCCCAATCACTTTTTTTTTCAAATTAAAATAAATCAGAACTAAACCCAGAAGAGGTAAAATGTCATGGCATAGTGGAAGGCAGCAGGCTTTGGAGTCAGAAAAACAAAACCTGGAGCTAATTTCTGGCTAGGCAAATTGCTAGCTGTTTGAACCTTTCTATGCCTTATTTCATATTAATCTGCAAGATGGAGCTCAATAATTGTCATAATTGTCTCTGCCATTCTTCAGAGTGAGGGTATAAAGCATGGCAAATTTATGGTATTCAATAAATGTGGACTGTTCAAGATTATTCCTAGGTCACAGCTGACAAAAGGCAGACCAGAACCAGTACTCAGAACTCTTGAGTCCAAGTTCACTGCTTATGCTTTCCATCTGGCTGACTCAATGCTTATTTTTAAAACTATAATCTCAATTCCTTAGAGCATTCCAAAGAGTACTGCCCCCCTGAGAACATGGCATGAACATCTCTTGGGAATATTTATTTACCAGACAGATTAGAATTCTTTGGAGACAGGCAGGTCAGAGGGATTTTGTTATTGTTTCTTGCCTTGGGGAAAGATTCCATTAGTGAAGTACCAATAAAAACGTTACCTCTATTAAGTGGAAATGATTAACACTCCATTAGTTAGGCAGTATTTTCCCACCCATTTCTGAATCCGGCCGCACACGAACCAAGCCACACAGATGGGGAACCAGAAACCTAAGAAAATAGCAACAAATTGATTTGGTGAGTGGATGTGGTTGAAATCTTTCATCTGGTTTGTCTCAACTGGTTGTGGAAGTTATATGAGTCTTGAAAAAAGTTGAAAATCCAAGCAAACTGTTATGAATATGAAGCCACAGGTATCAAAGCTTGGAGAATCTGATGAAAAATGAACCAATGTAAACCAAAACGCAAGGACATTACACACTTCCTTTCCTGAGAGCCAAATTCCAGCCGAAAAATACACTTAACTTGTTTAGGAAATGCTTATGCAATCTTTCTAGTTAATTATCACCTTAGAGTTTATTTTTCAATGAGTCTGTAGGCTGGAATGATTAAAGCATATGTGGCTTAGAAACTCAGGCAGGAAGGACGGAGGTGGGATGAAAAGCTGATGTTATATATGCCTAGCTTGGCTGTCTCTGTGGAATACAGCGTTGTCATAAATACAAAAGTTTTCGGAAGCCTAAGTGCTTACACAGCCTGCCAAACTGGCCTACCACATATTTGTGGTGATTACTTGAAAATGGTAGCTGCAGATGGAAAGTGGAACAAAATAAATCAATATAGAAAATGATACACATTGTCTACTTTCTTTGCAGAGAATCTGAGGCACACAGGTATTGATATTCCACAGAGTCTTGTTTTAGCCCCCAGAAATAAGACATTTTCCATCAGAACAAATATGTGAGATAGGGCATATGACTTATCATGTTGGACTAGTGGGTGAAAGAAACTGCTAGTGAAATAGAGCAGAATGAAGAAGTGTTTATTATAATTACATAGTGAAAAATGAAAACATCTTTCTTACATCACAGCAGTTCTTTGGCCATCTTCACAGGATTTAGTCCTATGCAATCTTTGAGACTAAGTAAACCAACAAGTTCTTTTGATCTGCAGTGTTAACAAAGAAGCGATAGACCTCTAAAAACTCACTAGGATAACTTGGAAGCTGTTTTTTAATAGAACACTCTTTTAAAGCCACTATGTGGCTATAAGGGCTGGGATTTAGCTCAGTGGGTAGAGCACTGTACTGCAGTCTCTCAGGCCTTGAGTTCAATTCCCAGCACCACAAAAATGGGAGAAGGGCCTGGCAATCCACTCCCAAGGCAATCCCGAAGCACTCAGCCATTGAAAACCCTAAACGAGGGTCGCTATGAGTTGGATACTGACTCGACGGCACCTAACAACAACAACAACATGTGGCTATAAAACTATGGTTTCTCAGAGCCTTAAAATAATCTGAAGTTGTCTTTGAAATTTAGATAAGAAAGATCCAGGGCTGAGGATGTAAGTCAGTAGAAGAGTGCCTCCCAAGCATGCACAAAGTCCTAGGTTCAATCCATTCAGTCCATGGCACAGGGAAAGATAAACTAAAAAGCACTTATCTAGGTAAGGGCAACAAGAAATAAAAATTTTAATAGATTTGTCATATATATTTATAATGAATATTATTCACAGTCTGAGACATCCATATATAAAAATCATTTTAAAGTAGATTTGACTTGTTGTTTTTAGGTGCTATTGAGTTGGGTCTGACTCATAGCGACCCTACGTACAACAGATGAAACACTACCCAACACTGTACCATGCCCAATACTATGTCAGTGCTTCTCTGCTATTCCTAGGATTTCCAATCGCTGATTGTTTTGGGAGTGAGCTCCCTGGTCCTTCTACCAAGGCTACAACACCCAGTATTCCCAGGTGGTATCCCATCCCAGGACTAATCAGGCCCGAACCTGCTTAGCTTCCAAAATCAGAAGGGATCAGATAACAGGGTGGTATGGCTGCAGGCCAAGATTTGCCTTAATTGCAAATATCTATGAACAAACCATCACCTGGAAGACAGCTAGTAATGCAGCCCCACACAATCTTTAAACATTGTGTGTTTCTTAGCATTTATTTCTTTTATGATTCCTCGTTATTATGTACATGCACTAACTTATTATATAGTTTAAAAGCGGCCCAAGACAATTCGTCTTTACTAGATGTGACTTAGGAAAGCCAAAAGGCTGGACATCTCCAATTTTCACTGTTGACCTAGTGTAAATATTCCTTACAAAGAAGTTTGGTCATTAAAATCTCTAGTTAAAAAAAAAAAATTAACCTTGCTGAATTAGTTCCTGGGTAATTCTGAATCATTTTTAATGTAATATATAATAGCAGACTTAAACTTTATAGTTGAGAGCAAGGAATAAATTGAGAGAGAAGTTACTGATGAATTGGTGAAAGGAAAAGAGATTTGGAGAAATATGGCTTGCCTAACAGTAGCTCCTGGATAACTGTCATATCCTCTCCTATCAAGGGACAAGAAGAATGCAGGGAGGGAGAACTCTTTGGACAAGGAACGTACCAGGATTTTGAGTTCTTGAAGTAAACAGGCAACAAGTATAGGTAAAGTGCTTTCGAAAGAATTTGAAAAGATAGATAATCAAAGAGTTATTGGTGATGAAAACAATGTTTTCATATCAAGCAGGGTAGTCTTGGCTCCACAAAATGTAAACCCTGGCTGAAACTGACATCATAAAACAGGTATAATGCAAGTTGAAAGTGATTTTTATTTAGACCAGCTTATAAATATTAAAAGTGTTGTTAGGTGCCATCAAGTCAAGTTCAATGCACAGTAACCATATGCACAACAGAACAAAACACTACATGATTCTGTGCCAGGCAAACGATCTTTTTTTATGTTTAAGCTCATTGTTGGAGCCACTGTATCAATACATCTAGGTAAGGGTCTTCCTTTTTTTATGGTGGCCTGCCAATCCTCCAAACATCATGTCCTTCTCCAGAGATTGGTCCCACCTGACAACATATCCAAAATACATAAGACACAGTGTAGCCATCCTTGCTTCTAAGGAGCACCCTGGTTGTGCTTCTTCTGGGACAGATCTGTTAATTCTTTCAGTAGTCCATAGTATATTCAATATTCATCTCCAGCACTATAATTCAAAAGCACCAATTCTTTTCATGTCTTCCTTGTACAATGTCCAGCCTTCATAATCATATGATGCAACTGAAAATACTGTGGTATCAGTCAGGTGCACCTTCATCTTCAATATGATATCTCTACTTTTCAAAACTTTAAAGAGGTCTTCTGCCACAGATTTTCCCTGTGCAATGCATGTTTTGATTTCTTGACTGCTGCTTCTGTGGGTGTTGATTGTAGAACCAAGTAAAGCAAAATCTTGGACAACCTCAATCTCTTCTCCATTTATTGAGAAGTTGCATACTGACCCAGTTGTAAGGATTTTTGTTCTATTGATATTGAGGTGCAATCCATACTGAGGGCTGTGTTCTTTGATCTTTGTCAGTAAATGTTTCAAATTCTCTTCACTTTTAGCAAGCCCAGTTGTGTCATCTGCATCTGCAGGTTGTTAATGAGTCTTCTTCCAGTCATGATGCCATGTTCTTCTTCATAAAATCCAGCTTCTCGGACTGTTAGCTCAGCATATGGATTGAAGAGGTATGGTGAAAGGACACAGCCCTGATGCACACCTTTCTTGACTTAAACCAGGCAGTGTTTTCTTGTTCTGTTAGAATGGCTACTTCCTGGTTCATGTACAGATTCCTCATGAGTACAATTGTTAGATAAATATTAATCATTGTCAGTAAAGGCACTATTGTAGATACACTGGAAAATGGATGACTGTGCAATGCTCTCAAATGCTGTCAAATTACTTAGTTAGGCAGTCCTGGACTTGAAATAGAGAATGGTTCATGATTTTATGTATGATTTAAAATGGCTATTAAACTGTCCTCTTAAAATATGTTAACATTTCTTGACATCCCTTTCAAAACTATGCTTTAGTATCTCCCTCGGTATCACTCAGGAATCATCAAGAAAACAAACAATTATAGATCTTTTACATGAAAAGACTTTAATACAGTTTAGTTATCACAGGATGGAAATGCAGAGAAAGAAAATAGATAATGAGAGAAATAAAAGTTATAAAACAGCAGGGTACAATTATTCCTATGCTCTGGTAACAGCTCAGAAGTTAGGGCCATCCAGCTGTGGTTCTATTCTTTGCCAGGGACCCCAAAAGGAAGAAGTGAGTGGACCCTAAAGCTACAGAGAAAAACGAGTGAGAGAAGAGAAATACCTGGTTTTCTGCCTCTTCCTATATTCTATTTTGTGCCAGTGTCTGTCATTATCAAACTGATCCGGAGGAGACAAAGGGATCTAGAAAAAGGAGTTCCCTAAAATTTGAAGCAGAGAGGAGTGCAAACTAACATTCATTCCTTTTTCATCAACCCTCTAAATATACACATGAAAGATGCATACATATATAGCTGCTTTTAAAAATAGAACATAGAACTGGATGTGAAGGTGCACGCTTGTAATTCTTGTGACTCAAAGGCAGAGGCAAGAGGATCACAAGTATGTGACTGTGTCTTAAGATAAAAAATAAAAAGGGGCTGGGGGTGTAACTCAGTGGTAGAGTAGTTGCAAAGCATGCATTAGGCTCTGGGTTCAGCCTCCCAATACTGCCAAAAAGTAAATAAATAAATAAAGAAAGAAAGAAAGAAAGAAAGAAAGACAGACATAGAACTCAGAAGACCAAAACTTGTACTGAATTCATGAACATTAAAAACCATATGGGAATCAAACTGAAGAGAAAAATACTGATCAGAAGGTGGGCAGGGAAGGACTAATGATGGGCCACAGACAGCTGGAAGAAGCCAAGCACATTTAGGCCTAGGCCTTCATTAGGATCATCATTTGAAATTAATTGTTGTTGTTGTTGTTAGGTGCTGTAGAGTCAGTGTCCTACTCTTAGTGACCCTACTTACAACAGACAAAACACTATTGTCAGAGTTTCTCTGCTTTTCATAGGGTTTTAATTGGCTAATTGTTTTTTGGGAGTGGGTTGCTGGGTCCTTCTCCCAAGCCTACAGCACCTGGTGTTCCCAGGTGATCTGCCATCCAAGTACTAACCAGTCCCCTCCCTGCTTTGTTTCTGAGATCTGATGGGATTGGATGTCACAGTGGTACACTGGCTGGCTGAAGTGAGGAGCAAAAACGTACGTTGAGCTCTGTTCATCTCCCCCATCTTAGATAACAAAACTTATACAAGAAGTCTTCCTCCAATTGGGAACAATAAAAAAATGAGCACCCTGGTTGAAGAGAAAGGGCAGGGCTCCTGATGGTTGGTGTTAGTTAGACAAAGAGGTATCATTCATGGTCATGAAAGCAGCACTGCCCAATGGCATAACTTAATCCGCAACTCTCCTCCCTGAAAACAGCATGGTGTGCAAGCTACAGCAGCTGTTCCTACTTTGAAACTACAAAAGTAAGTGTTTCAGATATCCTAATAAAGATTCTTAACAATAAAGATAAGTGCACAATCTAGAAATATAATATACTTATTGAATGCCAACAGCATAAAAGAGGCAATATGCTCAATTCCAAAAGAAAGAGAATTAGTGGAGCAACCAGCATAGAACTTTAATATATATAAAATTAATATGAAAGTAAGGAAAGATATTGTGTCAATAACTGCTCTTATTAAAAGTGAAAACTTTCTATTTAAATCTTGGCTTTTTTTTTAAAGACAAACTAAAAGTGTTCCTACATTTAGACAGAAAAATAAGTTTGAGTAGTCCAACAAGAAATATAACTCTCACACTTTTATATAAGCAAAGATAATATGAAGCCTATTAAAACTAAATCCTCTAACAACTCAATACATAAGAGTTGAATGTCATCCTTGTGGAAAAACCCCACTTTCAAAAGCATGTTTGCCTTCAGTGCTATGTCTCTCAGTGACCTCTCAGAGAAAAGTTTGTGTATATGTATACACACACACACACACACACACACACACACACACACACACACACACTAAAGTCAGACCTGTAGATGAAGGGTCCCATCCCACCATCAGTTTTACACAAAGCTCGTGAAGATATCATGGAATCGCAGAGCTCAGCAGCAGTGGATTTATAGTTATCAGAAAAGTCTTAGGAGATTTATAGGAGTCCTTGAGATGTTTTGCTAGAATCATTAATATGGGTTCACCCTTCTAATATCTTAGAGGTTGATCTCCCTCCTTTATTTACTTTAAACTTGGTTTTGTTGTTGCTGTTAGCTACCATTGAGTCAGATCTGACTCATGGCAACTCTATGTACAAGAGAGTGAAACACTCCTTGATTCTGTGCCAAGCAAACAATCTTTTTTTATGTTTAAAGCCCTTGTTGGAGCCACTGTGTCAGTCCATCTAATTGAGGGTCTTCCTTTTTTTTCATTGACCCACATTCTCCTAAACATGATATTTTTCTGCAGGGATTGGTTCTGGGCATTATACCTCCAATTGCAAGAGTTGAACTTCTTGTAGTTCATCAATTTTACATTGCAAATTTTTAACACCTTTGAAATAATAAATTATCTTACAATTGATGGTATGTAAGCTTAATTAGTAACTTTTTTCTTTTAGTGGTACATAAATAATGATGCATTTTTACAATCAATGGTATCTTAGAGTCAATGAAATTTGGATTTTATTTACACATTTATTTTAGCAATAAATCAGTTAGAAGATGTGACTGTTTATCCTGACAACAATTTTACCTGTCACACTTTGTTCACTGAGTGAATATGCTTTAAATTTCTTTGGTAACAGTAAGAATTTTCCAGATACATAGATTTTAGAATGTTATAGAGCTATCTTTTTCAACTTGACCAAGTAATAATATAACTACATAAATTTTTAGAAACAATACAAATATCTAAGCACTCCTTCTGGGATTCTAGTTTTGAAAGGAGATAATCTGACCTTGGAGACATCATACCACAGAGACACCTGCATCTCCATAGTCAATGCAGCACTCTTCACAATAGCAAGCATATGGAACCAAACAAGGTGCTCATCAGCAGAAATATGGATAAAAAAATTATGGTACATATATACAATGGAATACTAGTCAGCAATACACAAATGAAATAATGTCATTTGCAGCAAAATGGATGGAACTGGAGAACATCATCTTAAGTGAACAGAAGCTCAAAAAGAGAAATACCATATATTCTCACTCATAATGTCGGAGCTGAATCTTACTTAAAGGAAGAAAGAAATCCTATTGATATATAAAAATGCACAATTAAACTTAGTGAAGAAGGGACAATATACAAAGTAGAAAGAAGGAGGGAGGGAACTAGAAGAGGGAAGCAAAGATTGTGGAAGGTGGCATGGGGAGGAGAGTCAATGTAAAGAGATAAAGGGGTAGAGGATAATCTTAATGTAAACAATGCAGCTTCATGAGTACATTGGAAAAATAGGGGAATATAACCCAAATATGCATTTGAGTTTTACTACATACTAGCCGTAAGGCTCCATAAACCTTGTGGGTTGATGATAGTGTAGCCAGAAATGATATAATGGTTGCATAATGGAAGAAGTCAATGAGTCAATGCTGTATTACTTTGTAGCCCATCATCATTTACTAATAAAGGGAAAAATAGTAAAATATAAAAATAAAATTGAACATTTTACTTGTCTATAGCAGTTTTTTGACAAGAATACAAATTGCAAGTTATTTTACAAAAATTATTATTGTTAAATCACTTTAACTTAACTATTTCTCTACTTCTAACATTTAAAAAGTAGCAAAGCATACTTAATTTTTAATATGTGTTGGCCCCGGGCATTTAAGCTAGTGCTTATTCTTGACAGTATCTAACATGTTGTTGTTGTTGTTGTTGTTGTTAGGTCCTGTCGAGTCGGTATCCAACTCATAGCGACCCTCATAGGGTTTTCAATGGCTGACTGCTTCGGGGTTGCGTTGGGAGTGGATTGCCAGGCCCTTCTCCCATTTTTGCGGTGCTGGGAATTGAACTCAAGGCCTCAGAGACCGCAGCGCAGCGCTCTACCAACTGAGATAAATCCCAGCCAGAACACCTAATTGTGCTCATGAGAAATCTGTATATGAACCAGGAGGCAGTTGTTCGAATAGAACAAGGAAACACTGAGTGGTTTAAAGTTGAGAAAGGTGTGGGTCAGGGCTATATACTTTCACCCTATGTCTTCAATTTATATGCTGAGCAAATAATCCCAGAAGCTGGACTGTATGAGGAAGAACGTGGCATCAAGATTGGAGGAAGACTCATTAACAACCTGCGTTATGCAGATGACACCACTTTGCTTGCTGAAAATGAAGAGGATTTAAAACATTTACTGATGAAGATCAAAGATCATAGCCTTTGATATGGGTTACAACTAAACATCAACAAAACAAAAATCCTTACGACTGGGTCAGCATGCAACTTCACAATAAATGGAGAAAAGATTGAGGCTGTCCAAGATTTTACTTTGCTTGGCTCTATAATCAACACCCGTGGAAGCAGCAGTCAAGAAATCCAAAGACGCATTGCTCTAGGAAAAGCTGTGGCAAAAGATCTCTTTAGAGTACTGAAAAGCAAAGATGTCACATTGAAGACGAAGGTGCGTCTGACTCATGCCATGGTATTTTCAGTGGCATCATATGGTTGTGAAAGCTGGACATTGAACAAGGGAGACAGAAGAAGAATTGATGCTTTTGAATTGTGGTGCTGGAGACGTCTATTGAATATACCATGGACTGCCAAAAGAACCGACAAATCTGTCCTAGAAGAAGTGCAACCAGAGTGCTCCTTGGAAGCAAAAATGGCCAGACTGCGTCTTACATATTTCGGACATGTAGTCAGGAGAGAACAATCCCTGGAGAAGGATATCATGTTTGGAAGAGTGGCAGGTCATCGCAAAAGAGGAAAACCCTCCACCAGATGGATTAACACAGTGTCTGCAACAATGGGCTTAAACATAAATAAGATGGTTTGCCTGGCACAGAATCGGCAAGTGTTTCGATCTGCTGTACATAGGGTCGCTATGAGTCGGACTCGACTCCACGGCACATAACAACAACAACAACATGTTGTAGTTAAGTTATTTTGCTTTTTGAAAGAACAGTACCCTTATTTTTTAAATAGATCATTGCCTTATTGTTGTATTTAACAGAAATGTTATACATTTAGAAGAAATAAATCTTCTGTTCTTTTGTTGAAAAAAAAAAAAACAAAAAGAATCTGCTTTGTAGAAAGCTCCAGGGATGATTCTGATCATCAGAGAAGTTTTAAGAACCATGAAACAAAGTTGTTGTTGTTGTTGTTAGGTGCCGTCGAGTCGGCATCCGACTCATAGTGACCGTCACAGGGTTTTCAATGGCTGACTGTTTCGGGATTGCCTTGGGAGTGGATTGCCAGGCCCTTCTCCCATTTTTGCGGTGCTGGGAATTGAACTCGGGACCTCAGAGACTGCAGCACAGCGCTCTACCCACTGAGCCAAATCCCAGCCCATGAAACAAAGTAGTTGACCAAAAAAAGAATGTCTATCTCCTTTATAGAATGCACGTGAAAAAATTTTAATATTTAAATATCATTGTTTTCAAGTAGAGAAAGAAAAGTCTACCAAACCATGTTTTTTCATATCTAAAATTTCTATTGTTTTACAGAAGCAATATATAGTGTATCTTCAACAAAATTTTCTAGCATTAAATTAACTTTATGATTCAAGAGCGATTCAAAAATTAATTTTTAATGACTCTCAAAGTTCAAATATAATTTTAATCATAAAAATTGTATTGAATTCCACTGAGACTTAGTACCCATTTTATGTTGACTGGTTTATGGCATACTGATTTTATCAGACACTATGTTATTAGAGTAGGTTCCTGAAACACTGTATTTTATTTGTTTAATTTAGGTAGGCTTCATTGAACACAGGAAGGTATGATTTAATGAAAAGAGCCAAGAATCACAGTCACCTACTATTAACTGTGTGCCCTTAGGCAGATCACTTAATTTCTCCTTCTCCTTTTTGTTCTCTTCCTTCTTTTCCTTTTTCCTTTTCTTTTCTGAGATAGAGACTCACTATATAGCCCAGACTGGCCTCAAATTCATGATCCTTCTGCTTAGACTCCTGAGTGCCAGGATTACAAGTGTGCACCAGCACACCCACCTCCTTAATTTATTTTGGTCCTAATTTTACCATCTGCAAAATTATTAAGTAGGATAATTGACCCCTAAATTTCCTCCTTCCACTAACATGGATTTTGTGGTCTAAATGAGGGCAAAGACATTATATTTACAGCTATTGGCAGGAACTAATTAATTTGGAATGTGAAGTTAAGAGGCAACTTTTCTACTGTTGACCTTGAACTATAATACATCAATGCACTAATAAATGAATCTCAGGAAGAGTGATTTGAACTTGAGAAAGAAAAGAATAGGAAATTAGAAAGATTTAGAAAATAATTTGAATGATATTTTTAAACTACATTATTTCTTAGGTCAGAATTAAACATAAAAGGTATTTTTTTGAAAGAATAAATTTGGGAGAAACTGCTTGACCAAGTAAAACAAAAAAATTAAATTTAGATTAAAGAGTGAATATTGTAACAATTTGGAAGGTATCAGTTCCAAGTAACAGAAGACTCTATTCAAATAAAGAAAAAATTTATTAGCATGTATAAATATTAGTTGAACTTTACTGAGTAGTCTTCAGTCATGGTTTGACTAGGAATTAGGCTGAAATTCTCAGCGGTTTACTTGGTTCTGATTTCTTCTACATATTAGCTTGTCTTGGGCTGACTTCCATGATGGTAGTAAAATAGCTGCAGCAATTCCTGGTCTCATCTGCAAACATCACAGTATCTAGAGCCAGAGAAAGGATTTGGTTTTTCCCTGCATGAACACCTAAATTTCACTCTGAACCAACTTGAGCCAATCATTCCAGTCAGATGGTCTTCATGTATTGATTGACTTTAATCTAAACTAATACTCTTCCCTTCAACCACTACAGGTCAGATTAACAGATGGATTGACATCACAGTCCACACCTGGAGCCAGAAATAGATTCAATTCTAGTCAAACCACATGCCTGCTACAAAGTAAGGGAAATGGATAATGCAAAAACAAACCTGGTTGTTCTTAGGAAGGAGGAAAACAGAATGATAGGACTTAGTGGGTCACTAATAAATATCTACCTACCTTCAGACTGAACATATATTTTTACATCTACATGAAAATAGGAGCCAGGGTTTAGCTCAGTTAGTAGAGTGTTGCTCTGTACTATCTGAGGCCGTGAGTTCAATCCTCAGCACCAAACAAATGGGAGAAAGACCTGGCAGTCCACTCCCAACACAGTCCTGAAACAATTAGCCATTGAAAAACCTATGAATAGCAGAGAAGCACTGACATAGTGCCAAGGATGGAACAGTGTCAAGGAATGTTTCATTTTGTTGTACAAAGGGTTGCTGTGAGTTGGACCTAACTCCACGGTACTTAACAACAACAATACTTGAACATAAGAAAAGAATTTTATAATCTCAAAAATTTCCCCTGAGGTATAGAGCAACAAAGGCATGCAAGTTAAAAGACCAGAAGTAGTAAAGAAAAGAGTGTAGATAATCTTGATCTAGTATGTGTGACAACAGCAGAGAAGTTGAAGTTAAGAGTTAAGAAGTATGAAGCAAAACACACAGGCTAAAATCTCAATTTGTGGTAGTTAGGGGATGGTCCTTCTGAGAGAGAGTCAAAAGTAGATAAGAAAAGAAAAGTAACTTTCAGTAGCAATTATACCAGTGAAAAGCACAAAAACTTAATGCCTCAAACATTTAACTTAAATAATTATTGTGCCTTGTCTTAGAAAACTGATGGTTCCTTGCAAAATGACTTGCAAGGTCATGGCTAGAATATGATGCTTTGTTTAGGCAAGCCATACAGTTCAGAAAAAGATACTGGCTAATTGTACATGGGTCAGTGAAGAGCCCCTTGGAAGGAAATTGAAGGATTAAGTTGTGAGAAAAGATAAAGAGAAAAATGAAACAATAATTGTTATGAAAACCTTCTTAACTATAAGAGCCGATAATTGCCCTAAGAAAATGATGAGAACTTCAATATTTTTGGGTGTTAAAAATAAAATTTAATGTCAGATTCACCTAAAACCAGACAGATGTCTAATAGGCACATAATAAATGTATATTGGATAGATGAAGTTTTATTTGTATTACTAAATCTAAGTACCTTCCAGGCCCTCTTTTCCCAACTCAGAAAACATCAGTGAACAAAAGAGACCAAAATCTGCTACGTTCCTGTAATTTATACTCATTGTTAACTTTCCAAGTAAACAATTTTGTAATTTCAGAGTTTTCCTCTCTTGGAAATGCAGATAATTTGAGGGAATCTTCATTTCTGATAGGCCAGAAAAATCAAATTCTTTGCTTTAGTTTCAATCCTCAGAGCTTAATTAAATAAATGTAAATCATATGACATATTAGATTTGAAAATAGAGATAAAAATGAAAGCTTGATAATTATCAATACTTAAACATCCACAAGTATTTTGAGTGTTGAAGCATACTAACATTTCACTTAAAAAGAGTTGCAGATTCATTATATTTTTGGAAGTCTTTATCAGTGCATTGAAATACAATGTTATATCATTCATCATGGATTGGGTGGTAGCATCTTTGCTCCAGGTCTCATCTCCTTTACTACTCCTTTACAAAGTGGAGAAGTATGCTCAGTATGAACCTCCTGAATGACAGTCTCTAATGAAGTCCAACATAATGTCATGAGGTTAAAAACATTATTTGTGAAACATTTGCAGCAGAATTCCTCAATAAGAAAACTATATTTTTAAAAAAATATATCTTGATAGTTTTACTTGGAAGTTATAAGTTCATTCCAAGGGGTATGAGTAATGACGGCAGTTACTCCAGAGAGGTTGGAACAAAGGAAGAAGAGAGTGAATGTGATGCATCCAGTCAAGTGGTAGAGTGAAATGAGACCTCTTCCCACGACCTTGTAAAACTTTAGGAAAGTTTTAGTGTACAAGAAGTTGTTAGTTTAAATTAAACTTTGGTGGACATAGCTAAGAAGCTGAATTTTGGATCTAGATCAGCAGAGGCTGCGATAAAGCAGCATGTTCAGATTCAGTGATCACATAATGAGTGAGAAGATCACATAATGAGTTTTCAGAAATGTTAGAAAGTATGGAAACTCTCAGTCATGAAAATAAGACATTTATGCCAAATGTGCCTAAATCTTTTGTTGGGAACACACAGGTAAGACTTGTTGATTGGTTGATGGCTGTAGATGAACACAGAAGAAGACATCAAGCTGACAACTGGGTTATGATAAATACAAATAAGACTAGTAACATACCTCTTCTCCAGTGCTTGGCATATCTGCCAGCCAAATCTGCCTGAAGGCCTTTAGGCTAAGAATTTTGTACTGATGTTTGAAATGTCATAGATAACACCCTGACCCTTTCATATTTTCTTGGAGATTGACAATAGCAACTGACATTTATTGAGAAGTTACATGTCAAGTATGTTAATGCCTTATAAGTAATAGCTTTATTAATCCTTATATCAACTTGTGAGGTAGGTACAACTTTATTGTTCATTTTAAAGATGAAGAACTGAGACTTATAAAAGTTCACTAGCTTTGCCAAGACCACACAACTAGAAAGGGGTGAACCACATTTTTTCATTTGTTATTTTTGATGTAAGGATTTAAACCCTGGCAGTGTAAATACAACATGTACATTCTGAGAGTCCATGCTTATTAATTGCCTACCCTTTGAATGCTCATTGTTTCCTATTAAGAAATAGAGGATAGACATGTTTAGGAATATATTCAGCTTCTAAATCAGAGAAATGTTACCTAGATCTAGAGAGTAGTTTCCAATCCTGAAGTATCCTATAACTTTTTTAGAAGATGGTGTGTTTGCCAAGCATGGTGACATATACCTGTAATTTTTGCACTCTGAAGGAGGAGGCAGAGGCAGGAGGATTGTTACAAATTTAAGACCAGCCTGGACTACATAGTAAGTTCTAAGCCAATCAGGGCTACATAGCAAGAACCTATCCCATCCCCTTCAACCAAGAAAGAAAGAGAAAAAAGGAAAGAAAGAAAGAAAGGAAAAAAGAAAGAAAGAAAGAAGAAGTAAAGAAAGAATGAAGGAGGGAAAGAAGGAAAGAAGGAAGGAAGGAAAATTGTGTGTTAGTTTTTGTGTTGCTGTAACCAAATACTTGACAGAACAAGTTCAGGGAGGAGTGTTTTCTTTGGCTCACAGTTTCAGAGAATTTTAGTCCACAGTAGTAGGGAAGGCATTGTGGTGGAGCAGGTGGTAGGCCCTACATGGTGGAATCTCCTCACATCATGGCAACAAGAATCAGAAAGAGACTGACCAGAACTGGGGCCCAGTTAAAACATCAAAGCCCATACCCAGTGACCTACTTCAGTCAGTCTTGGTCTCACTTTTCAGTTCCACAGCCTCCCAAAACAATATGACTTAGTAGGGAACAAATGTTCAAGCATGAACTTGAGGGGCCTTTTATATTCAAACCATAAGAGGTGATATGAATCTGTATGTTCTCTCAATGCTTTGTGTAAGTAATATGGGTGGGCACATAAAACTTACTCATCAAACACCAAACACCTAACATACCAGGCCAATAGGAAATTCTGTTGTAGTCACTACTTGGTTTCCTTTCCCAGGTTTGTACCAAGATTCCCAGGCTTTGTTCATTATCCCAACATAAAGACAGCATGTCCCACTGGTCACCACTGAAAGGTCTGCAGAAGGCTGAGACAGGATGGTCACAAGTTTGAGACAAGCCTGGAATATACAGTGATACCCCATCTTAAAACAAACAAACAAAAAAACACCCCAAACCCAAAAGATTATTTATTCATGATGTCTGTTCTAAATTCATGATATTCAAAAAGAACAGAATAATAACTAACTTGATTTATTCCTCAAAATTTTCTAGCTGTACTCTTTTGGATTTTCTCTCTGTTATATAAAAATAAAAAATGAGATGCAGAAAAATAGGCACTTTAATCTAATTACAACTTGAATCTTTAAAGCATTTGTTACCTGTCAAAATAAACAAATAGCAAGACTAATGTGTGTGTGATTCAGCTGCATAAGTCAGATCACCTTTGTCAATATAACTCACTTTCTCTTGTAGTGTGATGTCTTCATTGTATGTCATATGAGGTTTTATCAAAAGACATGGCAAATATTTAAATTTTAAAAAGTGTATTACAATAAAAGACACATTGCCATTAATCCCCCTCAAAATACTTCCCCTGGCTTGGAACACATTTATCCCACTGTTTTTGTTACTTTCTGAAGCAGTTCTGGAAGTCTTCTTTCATAAGTGTTTTTAGTTGCTCTGTTGTGGCTGACTTGATATCCTGAATTGATTCAAACGAATACCTTTCATGGTTATTTTGACTTCGGGGAAGAGCCAGAAGTTACACAGTGCCAGATCTGGTGAATAGGGAGGATACACCGTAATGTTTTTATTTGACAGAAATTGCCATACCAGAAGTGATGTATAATATAGAACATTGTCACGATGGAGGATGAAACTAAGAAACAAAAGTGTGTTTGAAGACAGGGGGAATATTTTGAGGGGAATTAATGGCAAAGTGTCTTTTACTGTAATAGTTTTTAAAAATTTAAACATTCACTGTAATTTTTTACCACAACTTGTATAACATACTGCATTTCAACTATTAGTGGTATATTTGGAAAACATGGATGTTCATATAGAAAAATTGGAAAGTTCCATTTTTGATATTTTCTTTGCCTAGACTCCCAGATAAATTACCTATATTTTCAAATGTATGTGGATGATATTGCAGTCTTTTAAAATAGAAACTTATTATGATGATAGTGCATAATAGCTCTCTAACATTATGCATTTCCTTAACAAACAACTATTATACAAAATTCTTTTGTTTTTGTTTTTGTTTGGTAGAAAGAATTCTTAGCCTTGAGGATTTGGAAACCACTAATGGAAGTAAACCAAGGAGATCCCTAATATCTGTAGGGTTCACTCACCATTAACTTCTCGGCAGAGTTCAAAGTTCAAAACTGTGCTTTTGGAGACACAAGTTGTCTTTTGCAAATTAAAAACTTTTGTTGAAGAATTTTGGTTCTTCCACTAAGCTTTCTTCACATCTCAATACTCCAAGAAAGAAAATATTTCAAGTTCATCTTAGAGAAAAACCAACTAATTTCTGAAGTCATTCAGCATTCAGCATCCCACGTGACAGCATGAATGCTGACACACTTACTAACCTGAGCTAATGAAGTTAATGGGGAAAAAAAAAAGTCCACCCATCACCTTCTAAAAACAATACCTATGATTCAAAATTAGATAGGTTTTTCAGTTTTCTCTTACACTTTTCCCTAGAGGGAAAAATTAATTCATAGCTCTGTCTCACATAGTTATGATAAGGCTTAGTACATTTTCACCCATGGACAATGAAAGCTGCTTTAGTGTTCAGAGTTCCTGCCTTGGTCTATTTGACTAAGCATGAAGGAGGCATTTCTGTTCCCTACCTACCTCCACTTGTAGGTAACTTCTTTGACATGAAAATTCATTTGTTTGCATTTATTTGGCTGAGTATAAAAGACTAAGCAAATATGGGGCAACGCATCAAAGGGAAGAGATTCTAAACAGCAAACAATTTGTGAAGAAATTTTTTTTCATAATTCAATTGAGTTTTTCTTTTAAAAATTGCCATAGTTGTATACTAATTATAAAAAGAAAAGATGTCTTCTGCAAAAGTGTCAGAAATTATACAAAGGTGTTTTTAAAAGGTAAAAATTTTCAGGTATTCTAATGCCCAATGATAGTCACTGTTATATTGACGTATATCCTTCCAATTTTTTAAATACACACACACACTGGCAAACAATTGATTGCAGCCAGTGCTTTTAAAAAGAAAACTAATAATTTGAAAAATCACCATGCTATGATATTCTAGATCATTTTGTGGCTACCAGCTGAAGGTAATAAAGTTTCCAAGCAACTGGCACTTTATTTGTAAACTACGCTCAGGAAAATACACGAAGACACCCACTGTGAATTCTGTTCCCCAGCTCAGGAGGGCAAAGCTCATCCTTACTATATTTATCAGCTGCCTGGAAGGAAAGCCAGAATTATCCATGGGCTCATGTGTTATATGCTATAACACAAAGGAAAACAAGTATGTGTCTAGCACAGTACACTGTTCCCCCTTCCCACATTTTTTTCCTATTCTTTTCTACATTTCCTCACTCTTTCATATTGTTAGGTGACGTCGAGTCGGTATCCGACTCATAGCTACCCTCTGTACAACAGGGGAAACACTATTGTCAGTGCTTCTCTGCTGTTCATAGGGTTTTCAACGGCAGATTGATTTCTGGGAGAGGGTTGCCAGGTCTTTCTCCCAAGCCTACAGCTTCTGATTTTTCCGGGCGGTCTCCCATCCAGGTACTAACCAGGCCCGACCCTGCTTAGCTTCCGAGATCTGATGGGATTGGATGCCACAGGACTATGGCTGCAGGCTCTTTCATATTAGACATTATGGAATAGAACATTGACACAGATGGAAAATGACTTCTTGACTTCTCTTTGGCCTCCATGACCACCTTTATCTACTTTTCAATACTTTTGTGACTATTGTATCTCTTCCCACTTTGCCATAGCTTCATCCCCTATGTCTCTTCATAATGACACTTTTCCCTACAGTTCTATCTGTAGCTTTTCTCTTTTTCAAAGTTTCTTCATCTTCAACCTTTTTCTTCTATTATCATGCACTCCTAAGGCTTTAAATACTACTTTTAAACATTTATTCCAAATATATATCTCAAATCTCCACTTCTCTTTTTAGTATCAAAACTATAGTGTCAACTGCCTGCTGGGAATCTGAGTCAAGGTGGTTTATTTGGGGATGTAATCTCAGGAAACAAGAGTTAGGAATTATTGTTGTTGCTTAGTGCCGCTGAGTCAGGTTTGACTCATAGTGGCCCTATGTACAACAGAATGAAACACTGCCCGACATTGTGCCATGCCCGGCACTATTGTCAGTGCTTCTCTGCTATTTGTAGGGTTTTCAATGGCAGATTGTTTCAGGAGTGGATTCCAGAGTTAGGAATTAGGAAGAATAATAGAAGAGAAGGTGGGAAAGCTATTCTAAGGGCTTGTTGTTACACTGGTCTTCTTGTTGTTAGGTGCCGTCAAGTCGGTATCCGACACATAGCGACCCTACGTACAACAGGTGAAACACTATTGTCAGTGTTTCTCTGCTGTTCATAGGGTTTTCAATGGCAGATTGATTTTGGGGAGGGGGTTGCTGGGTCCTTCTCCCAAGCCTACAGTATCTGGTGTTCCCTGGTGGTCTCCCATCCAAGTACTAACCAGGCCCGACCCTGCTTAGCTTCCGAGATCTGACGGGATCGGATGCCACAGGGCTACGGCTGCAGGCTCTGGTCTTCTTAGAAGCTGCCTTTTTCATAGTTGAACAGTTAGTACCTAACAAAGAATGTGGATTTTGGAAATCCTCAAGAAAAATTAGTTTGATTGAATTGAATTAAAAATGTTCTTTATTTCCTCCTAGATACTTTAGTCTTTGTTTATCTTTGAACTATTAGTGACAGCTATTAATATGTGAACATTAAAAAATACATCTGACCACATGTGTCTAATACTTGTTGCTATACACTCCTAATGCTTAATATATCATAATTTTCACATGCTCCTTATCAATGCCAAAACACCCCCTTCTACCCACTTTTGCATTTCACTCTAAAGCAATTTTTCTTTTATAAAGCACTCTATGTGCTCCGTAATAAGAAATAAAGGGAATTAAGCACTTTGGGAATAACTATGATATTTCTCATGCTAATTGGTTTGAATTCATGTGCATTTTGAGGTGAGCACATAAAACCAAGGGGGATTTTTAAATGTTTAATGACCAGTTTGCCATGGCCTCTGACCATTCAGAAAAGACTACAGTTATAAGGCTGGAGAGAAGTCTTCAAGTCCTACTATTTAGCAAGACCTTCACTCTTCTGTTGCTGGATCATGGGAGGTCTCTGAAGTCCCAAAAGAAGGACTGTGGCAGTTGGGTGATAAAAGTAATTAGAAGGAGGGCTTACACAGTGGGTCTTTACCCTCACAAATATCGTGAGAAATTGGTCTAGGTTTACAAAAATTTGAGGATGAATTTTCTTTGAAAATATTTCCATATCCTGTCACATTAGGAATCTACACAGAAAAGACACTGGGTTGGAAATTGGATAATATAAGTACTCGACTTGGTTTTATCACATTTTTTTGCATAAACTTGGACAAGTAACTTAAGCACTTTGGGTGTCAATCTCCCATTTGGAAAATGGTGACTAATCCTGTCTACCTTGTGAAGTTATTGTGAAGACTAGAAAAGAGGCTATATTTTAAAGTGGTTTTGAAAATCCAAAAGAGCACTGAAGAAACTAATTTTTAATATAATTAAAGCACTATTTCATTTTAATACAATTTAAAGTAAAAATTAAAATTGTAAATTACTGTGAAACCCCGTTTCTCAATATGGCTATTTATGTGTTTTTAGGAACTTAAAAGTTATTCTATTTTGAGTTAAGTTCTCAAGATAATATAATTCTTTCATTCTTTCTTTCCTTTCTTTTTTTTCTTTTCCTTTCCTTTTCTATCTTTTTTCCCTCCTTTCTTTCCACCTGCCTACCTTCCTTCCATCCTTCCTTCCTTTCTTTGCTTTCCTTTCCTTTTCTTTTTCTTTTTCTTATTTTTAGCAGTACTGGGAGCTGAACCTAGGGCCTCACATATACTTTGCAAGCACTCTACCACTGAGCTGCACCCCCAGACCTCCTCCTTTCAAAATATTTTTATCTTGAGGCAGTATCTTACTAAGTTACTCAGGCTTCCTCTGACCTCCAATTCTGTGATTTGAACATTACAGGCATACACCACTGTGGCTGGCATAATTCTTTTGTTTCTATTATGTGTAGAAATATTTACTTATTGAAACTAGTTCATTCAAAATATTTTATATTCTTGTAATGAATTGGTTTTGGCAGAATAATTTATTTCTTAAAATCTTGATTTACAGCATTTGGTTTTATTTAGAATGGCTCATTACATTAAAAAAAATCACACAAAATGCTCAAATCTGAATATAGACTTCTACATTAAGCCACCTTAAGATGGTAAGATATTTGAGAGCATTGGCAACACTCATTTATACATACTTGGGAAAGTATAGACAGAGGATAAGATGGAGTGGTGTATGATGCTACAGTAAAATATGAGGAGTACTTTGGATTGCCCAAATTGTTGTGAAAAGGGTATTAGTTTCCATATATGAGTTTATTTTTTTATTGGCTTTAATTGGTACTTTCCTGGAACTTAGACTAAAAGATTTTCTGTTTATTTCTTCTACATATTATGTGGAAAATTCCATGATCTTTCATATTTTGTCTCTTCCACAAGAAACATGTGAAATCTGTGTTGTATTAAACATTAAGGGTGTACAGTATCAGGTATTGGACACATGAAATGAGGTATATTGCTGAATATTAGCACTTAATAGTTGCCAATAATAGTTAATAGTTTGATTAGCAAGGACTAAATGTCTAAGAGAAAAAGAGACAATTTCAAAACTTAAGTCATACTATATAATGTCATTCCATATACGATGGGAAAGCAGCAACTGTAATGATTTTTATAAAGGTGTGTATTTTAAAAAAATCCTTACACTGTGGAGGCATTTCTTCTTCCCTAACAAAACAGTAACGAACAGAATATTTTAAACAAGGAAGTGACAGTTGCTTTGTAATGCTGAAAAATAATTAGTCAGTTTTGCAAAAGAAAGTACATTTTCAAATGTCTTTGTGGGTTAATTTTATGTTATACATGTCAACAGAAGAACGCAAGCTTGCAGGCTCTTTCTATTTCTTTGAAGATCCACAGTTTATCACTCTTTCTTTGACATGTAGTCATTATGTTGCTTATGAAAGTCAAACTATAGTTCCATAGGAGATGTCCAAGAAATTTCATAGTAAGGTATGCTTACTAAGCTTCTTCCTAAGGAAATTACTTCAAAAGCATGCAATTTACTAACCCCTAGAGACATTTTGCTCTGTAAATAGCTTCAAGAAAGTTCTTCTTATGTTAATTGCAGCTGAAATCAAACTTCAGCATATCTGGAAAATACTAGAAAATTACTTCTAACCTTTTCTTTTTACAAAAGCACATGTATTTGATCAATTTTAAACACTTTTACAACATACATTATAATAAGATTACCTTCAAATTCTGAATCAGAAGCTGTGAATCCACATAATGCAACAGATACAAATGCCAGCCAGAAAATAATGGGCAAATAACTGTAACCAAAACAGTTAACATTTTTTCCCTCTAGTTTATATGTGATTTTATAAGACTTATTCACTAATTTCATGTATAGACTTATTATGCTAAAAGGAATAAAAAGCCCAAGGTTACAATATTTTTGGCTTCCACAGTCCAAACTTTTTCAATAGAGACTTTGACCTATTATCTAATCAAACTAATACTTTTACCCAACCCATTATGCTTAGAAATGATTACAAATACCATGACCAGACCAGAAGGAAACTAGACACTAAAGCATTTACAAAGGAGAAATCTATCCAAGTTGATTGACAGCTCAGTCTTCATGTTTGAACCAGTGTCTGTGGGGTTCACAGTAGTTAAAAAGATGTAAGGCATCAGTTTTGTCCTCCTTGCCCTAATTTTAGCCTGCAAGAAAACAAATGTATAACCCTAAAGACAGAGATCATTCTAAAGAGTGTTGGAGTCTAGGTGACAACTAGAGTGGGGACATAAAGCTTTCCTGATGGAACTAGGCAGCATGCTGTGCCATTAATCTTTCATTCCAAGACAACCTTTCTTTTTTGGTAGATTTTCTTTTTTTCTTCCTTTTTGTCCTTGCAGATGTCGAAAGGGCTTTTAGGTCAGATGCAAATACAGATGCATTATCACTGACAAGCCTGTCAGTCCTCTCCTGTTTAAAATGCTTTTTGGCACTTAGGGTTTTGAGATTCATAATCATGCCTTTTCACTTTAAATTATAAAGTCCTTTTCTGGCTGTTACTGGCCTTCCTGGAAAAGACTGATACAGTGAACCTTGAAACTCCAGTTTACAGCTTTGAGCATAGAAGATTTCTAACAAACGATAGTAAAATCTACTGCAAAATAGCTTTTCCCCCCCATCTAGGAAGTAGTCCCAGGAAGAACAAATATTCATAAAAACCATGTGTAAGAGAACTTAAGCATTTCTCAAGCTATGTGTGCATAAGTTTCTCCCCAAACAGCTTCTATGGATCTAAAACAGTTGTCTAGCACAGTAAATCTCTTCAGACTGTGTTATTGAAGCAGACACTGTCACTGTGGAAGTAAATGATCATGATTTATACTTACAACTCAAAATCTTTTTTTTTTGTAATGGAAGGAAAGCTGGGACTTTCTATAGTGCTTAAAAACTGCAATAATATTGCAAGTCACTACAAGGCAGTTATTTACATAAATCTTTTCTTGTTATTTCCTTCCTTCTTATCTTGCTAATATTTATTTTGACTGCTTCACAGAGTGACTTTGACTTTATCCAGGATGAGAACAAGGCTAAGTGAATGGTACCACCCAGGTAGTTCCTAATAACAAAACTATTGAATGTTTGTTTCTTATTTCTTTTAGTGTTTCTTATTTAAACATTATGAAAATTATATACCATTTCCACAATTTGTACTATGAACTGCTAGTTTCTGAGGACAATTATTAGGTATTCATAAGATCAATTACATTTATAAACTTTTTATTGTATTCTTCCAAGTATCCTATATTTGGGATTAGATTTGACCGTCTAGCTAGGAGTGAGTTAACTGGAAGATTACCTGAACCAAGTAACTTTTTCAGAAATAGGCAAAGTTGCACATGGAAATTTCCTCCTGATATTCATAAAACCCAAATTTGCTTCATGTCAAATGTTTAGTATCTGGGGTTGCTTTTGTGTTAAGGTGTCTATTCACACCATGTAAGAACTCAAATCTTTAATGGCATGGATCAATGGCTTTCAACTTGTGATCTCAAGACCAGTCTTCCATGGTGATTTGTTAGAAATGCAAATTCTCAAGCCCAAGAACAACAACGTAGGCCACTGAATCAGAAACTCTGGAAGAGGAAGCCCAGCAACCTGTGCTTTCTAGATAACCCTGATGCTCCACTACAGATGAGAACATTTGGCATAAATAACTCAAAAAGACTCCTTTCAGCCTGGCACGGGGTGCACACCTGTAGTCGTAGTGACTTAGGGGGCTGAGGCAAGAGGATCATGAATTTGAGGCCAGAGGCAGCCTGTGCAACTTAGACCCTATCTCACAGTTAAAAAAAAAAAAAAGAAAAAGAAAAAAGAAAAAAGATAAAACAAAAAGAAAAAAGAAATAAAAATTTTAAAGGGATTGGGATCATAGCTCAGTGGCAGAGCACTTGTCTAGTATGCACAAGACCCTGGACCCCTACTCCAAGTTGTTGTTGTTAGGTGCCGTCGAGTCGGTATCCTACTCATAGCGGCCCTCATAGGGTTTTCAATGGCTGAGTGCTTCGGGATTGCCTTGGGAGTGGATTGCCAGGCCCTTCTCCCATTTTTGCGGTACTGGGAATTGAACTCGGGGCCTCAGAGATTGCAGCGCAGCGCTCTACCCACTGAGCTAAATCCCAGCACCCTACTCGAAGAGGAAAACAAAAAAGAATTCCACCTCTGTTGTTTCAAGTTTATGATTATTTAAAGCAATAATATCATAAATCTGAATAAAACGTATGCAATTGTTTATATTTTTCATTTGGATATTGTGGTAGGAAGTTAATTTTAAAAGTGAAATTTTAAAGTCAAATATTAACTTAAGCAATAGGCTTTTTATTAATTGGATTCTAACACCATAAAATCTTTGTCTTTTCACTACTTTGAGTTCATTTAAGGAAAAAACTTATTTTAATTTGCTGAAATCAATGTAAATTATGTATGTACTAAAACTTTGGATTCTTATTTTTCTTTTTGTACAGATGCTTATTCTCTGTGGTTTTTGTTTGTTATTGTCAACTACCTGCCAAGTTCTATAATATAAGTGTGAAAGGAGAAATCCTCTACACAGACATCTGCTAGCTATCAGTCCTTCTATAAAAATATCTCATTCTCTGTAAAATTTCTGTAACTTTCTATGTGAAGAAAGCAAAGGAATCTATAAGAACATGCATGATTCATGAAGCAATACAAGTTGGGAGAGGCTGGTTGGTGTTTTACAGATGAAAGGCAACCTTGGTGTCATTGTATAGAGAATGGTTTAGAATTCTGAGAATAACAGGGTAAAAAGTAATGTAAAGAAAGAAATTTTAAATGTGAATTTTGATAAGCGTAAGGTAAATAAACATAGCAGATTTCTCTGGGAATTGAGAAACCAGTATAGCAGAATTGGCTATTTCCTAAGGGAAAAGTGATCTCTACTCTTCCTTTTATACTTAGAGGCCAGTTAGTTATATATTCCTCACACTCAGGAGGTGGCTACCAGATCATTTCTTTCAGGTTTGGGACCACAGCACACATTCATCCTAGTATGGTAGAAGGAGTCATAAACCAGGAGTCAGAAAGATAGAATACTATTCTCTGCTCTCTGTCTCAGGCTTAGAGACTTTAGAGAAATAATCCACTAATCAATGACTTTGTCTCGATTCATGAATTTTAAATTCCTTTTATCTGTCAAATGAAAGGACTGTAACAAAAAGACCCACTGCCAATTTCCAGTGCAACCATTCTCTGATTTTCTTTCCCATTGCCTAGCTATTAGAGTAAAAACTACAGATAACTTCCTAGCTTACGTATAATTTATTGCTGTTGTTAGAAAAAGATAATGATTTAAGCCATCAGGAAACATGTTTTCTGAGTGACGCTTCCAGTGTTGGTGATGGATTTACGCTGCGCCACCCACTCTTTCACTCATTTCTCTTTGATGGCTAGGGTTAAATGTTGAACTTTCTGTTATGAATCAGAGGAAAGCCTCAACTTAAAGTTCACATTTATTACTTTGACCTCATTAACACTGAACTTTAACCTCTAACCAGCTGAGCTTAGGAGCCATAAGTACTTGCCAGTGTAGGATAAGAGAAAGCCCCTTGGTTGTTCAACACAGTTGTGTTTATCAGATGCATGCATTTGGATAAACCCCTTAAACTCTCAGTATTCTCCAGTGTAAAACGGCCACTATGATCTCTTGCAAAACATTTGTAAGTTGCTTTGTGACATCTACACTATGTAGAATAGATTCTAGTCTTTAGCAAGTGTTCAATATTTGGAAGATGAAAGATAGTAGAGATTGAATTGGAAAATAGGGATTGCTATTTAATGTATATGAAATTTAACAACAGAGATCATATTAAGATATAAATGGGGATACAAGTATCTCCTGCTGTAACTAGAAGAAATGAGCCTAAAGGCAGAACGATGCTACTCCTCCTTCTCCTTGTTCCCTAAAGTAAGCAAATACAAACCAGGCCAAGAGTCCCAAATCATTATTTTTATTCCCCTAGGGACTTTCTAAGTCTTAATGAATCCCAGTCTGTAAATGTGGGTATTAGCTTTTGAGAAGAGGTTTTTATAACATGAAATAATAAACTATTTTTTATACCTACTTTAATTTAGAGGAGGCCTTCTTAACTACTCCCTTCTCCTTTTCTCCATCTCTTTCTTCAGGATACTCACCACAACAATGATGTATAAAGAAGACATTAATATAAGAATGTAATTTGTCCACAGGTAGAAGGAAAAAGCTGAATATAAGGCTCTCTAGGAATATTTAGTCTCTACACACAGAATAATTCCCCCATGCATGTTAATTTGTAAGAAGCACCATCTTTCCCTATGTTAGCAATATTGACAGAAACTATGGATATCAGACATCTTCCAGCCTTCTCTTATCTTACTAACAACCATCCTCTAACAACTTACCAACTACCATTGGAAGACAGACGCTTTGTTTTATAAACTTACAAATCATTGAAAGCAAATGTGTTCAAAGTTTCTGGGTTCCTCAGGTAAGGCCAGGACTTTTAAATCCTACGACAAAATGTGATCTCAACCCAACTCAGCGTCTAGTCAAAATAACATATGAAGGTAATAGGGTGAGAAATAGTGTCCTGAGTATAGCAGAGTCATCAAAAAGTATTTTAGTGCTTTATCTTCCTTGGAAAAATTACTCTTTAAACTCAGCATACCAGCATAAAATCACTGCATCATTTAATTTAAAGGAAAAGGTAATGTTATAATAATGTATAACATTGTCAAATTATACAAGGCAATTCTTGGCTTGCAGGACCTTGGGGCTCACAGGCTGTTGATTAGAAGTTATGACTCTTTCTTTTCCCACAACTTGTTCATTTACGTTTGGATCCTGGGTATTGCTAGAGAATTCTGTTAGATAAAAAAGGAAAGATACAAACCTATAAACTATATCTGATGGCTAGGCTTTTCTGTTTGGGACAGTTTTGCAAAAATTAATAAAGGGTCTAAGATATTAAGCTTATCCTAAGAATAAGAGGGCCTACACCCATACCACTGTGGCGATCGATCCTGTCAGATCTTAGAAGCTAAGCAGGGTTGGACCTGGTTAGTACTTGGTGGAGAGACCACCTGGGAACACCAGGTGCTATAGGCTTTGAAGAAAGACCTGGTAAACCACTCCCAAAAACCAATCAGCCAATGAAAACCCTATGGATAGCTGAGAAGCCCTAACAATACTGTTTTGCCTGTTGTATGTAGGGTTGCTATGACAGGGACACCAACTTGATGGCACCTAACAACAACAAGAGTAAGAGGGTTTGGTCTGGTATTGACGTGGGGATCAGGGGTAGCAAAAAGCTCAGCTATCAGAGGGAGGGTGACAGCCTACCACTGATGCCGGGATCTTTTCTGATCAGATCACATTTCCATGTTGTGGAAAAACCTTGGGGAAAACATTGCATGCATATGTTTTAGTAGAGCTACATTACTAAAGAGCTGGGACAGGAGTCTTTCTCTTAGGTCGTTCACCCATTATTTCCATCTCACCACCACTACTATCCTGGGCTATACTACCATCATATTTTTTGTTTATTTGTTCTACTGTAGTAACCTCCAAATCAGTCTTTTAGTTTCCACTCTTGCTTTCCTTTATTCTCTTCCTCATTCAGCAACAAGAATCAGGTCATTTTATTCATGTTTGAAAGTCTGCAAAAGTTTTCTAGTTTATATATGTAATTAAATTCAAATTCTTTTCTGTGGCCCCCAGGTTCTACATGGCTTCATTGATCTCTGCCCATTTCTTGACCTCATCTTTGCCTGCCATGCTACAGATACACTGGCTTCCTCTCAGGTTCTTGAGCAAGTCATGCTTTATTTCCTCTCCAGGGTTTTTCATCATTCCTTCTGCTTTGAGTGCTCTGTCCACAGGTTTTCACATGGCTGGATCTGTATCAGTTCAAATATTATCTTGTCATCATCTCCCTGGCCATCCCATCTAAAGAAGCCGTTCTCTACAGTCAAGTACTTCATTGGCAGCTATTAGACTCTGAAAAAATTTGTTTACACGTTGACTTTCTTCCTCCTTATTGTATGCTCCATAAGGCTGGGTTTTCAACTCTGTTTTTGGTTACTTGAGTTCCGATATCTAAATAATGCTGTGCACATGATTGGGGTTGGTAAACATTTATTAATGTTGAGTCATCAGAAATCATTTTTCTCATCTATCGAGAAAGTTTTAGGGAGCAGATAGAGTTCCAGATGCATGATATATGGGCTATTGCATTTTTTTCCTAAATCCTGTAACATAAATATTTTGTTGTTGTTAGGTGCTGTGGATTCAGGTCTGTTTCTCAAAAGAAGCTGAGAATCAGAAAGATAAGTGACTTACCCTGGTCATAGACCTAGAAGTGGCAGAGCTGGGATCAATTTATCCAAGTAACTCCAAAGGTCATGTTTTTTCATATAGCATATATGTATCTAGATTTTGCATTAGGTATGGGGGAGAAAGCTATGGAAAAAAATAATTCATTGTTTTCAAGTGTCTAAAGCAGGGACTGGCCAATTTTTTCTATAAAGGGCCAAACAGTTAATTTTTTTGGCTTTATGGTTCCTGTAGCCCCTGTCTTGACTTATCAACTCTACCATTGTAGCAAACAAACAGCCACAGATAATGTGCAAATGAGTTGGTATGGTTATATTCAAATAAACTTTAATTTACAAAACTAAGTGGGGGGCTGGAATTTAGTGCATAGGCCATTTTTTTGCAACCTATGGTCTATAGGGTAGAATAATTATGACAGATAATGTATCCACATTCTATATGTATCACATTCCATGAAAAACAACATGGTGCTGTTGGGATCACAAAGTGGTCATGGGAATTTTTTTTTTTATTTTGGTACTGGGGGTTGAACCCAGGCCCTCTCACTTACATACTTTGCAAGTGCTATACCACTGAGCTGCACTCGCAGCCCATTTTTTTACTTTTTGAGACAGGGTCTCACTAAATTGCGCAGATGGCCTGTTGGCTCAAACTTGCAATCCTCCTGCCTCCACCTCCGAAGCTGCTGGGATTACAGGCGTGCACTACTGCACCTGGATGTCATGGGAACTTTTGAGGGAAAAGAAAGATAAGATATTTCAGTCCAAAAAAAGAACATTCACAAGTGTGATTTGAGATCATGACTAAAATTGTACATTATGGCATAAGTGTGGCAATTGTGGGTTTATGGGCATGTAGAGCAGGATGAGAGTATCAGATATGGAATTAGAAAAGAGAGAGAAAAAATAGCCATATTATGAAGCATGTCATAAGCCACGTAGAAGCTGGCAACCAGAAAGATAATCATGGTGAGTTTAGGTGCTCATTGAGGCCATGAGGTGCTGTTTAAAAAATCTTAAACTGTCAATTAACGTTATCAGATTAATGTTGAAATATCTCTGTGGCTGCTTTGTTGCAGGGCCAACACTAGAGATAGGGACCCCACCAGTGTTCTAGGTGGGAACTGATGACAGTGAGTGGCAATGGATAGATTACATGGCTATTTAATTAAAGGAATCTATTTCTTGGCCCATAGGGTGGATATATCTGGAGTAGAGCAAATGAGAAGGGAGGAGGATAAAAGGACCTAAGACATAAGCAGGGGCCAGAATATGGAGAACTTCTAAAGCTAGGATCAGGAGTCTGCATTTTATTTTAAATGTAATGGAAACCTATTGCAGGTCTTCGTAAAAGGAGACATGAGTTGTTTACATATTTTCATTGTTTTGGTTGGGAGAATAGATTTACTGGGGAATGGTGAGAGATGAGAGAAAAAGGATGAGCTACAAGTCTGAATGTTAGTACTCTACATTGTTGCTCAGTAAATTCATCATGACTTAATAAGTCTGTAAAATTGATAATAGAATTCCTTTTAACAGAATCACACAAAGTATGTCTAATTTATAAAGAACACGCATAAAATTGTAAGAACAATATAATTCACAGAAAATTTCTTATAGAATTAAATCTTTGGCTCATTTCATCAGGCATTTGTGTTTATTATAATCTTTTACTTAACAATAGCCATTAAAATAGCCATTAAACTTCTCTTTAAGGAAAACTCAAAATATAAGCCATCCAGTAAATTTTGACCTTTGCTGTTTTCTAGATGTGAGGTTATTGAAAACTTCCCATCCTTTTGAAGTATGATAAATGAGCAGTAGAATTAAAATAGCAGCAGGAACTATAACAAATTGATATTTCATACATCCAGATTCCCCTGAGATATTCTGATTTCACTGACAAACCTGGCTCTACCATGTTCCTTTTAGGTGGATTGACATGACCTGACAGGGTAAGCAAATCCTCTTGTTTCAAGCTGTAGCTACTGAAGGAATTGAGTCATTCAGTTTTGAAAGGAAATGTATCCTCTCGAGCTTCTTATATCATGAGACACAAGGTCCTCCATGGAAGCCAAGGTCTTCAAGGCTACAGCATCTGGAACTCATTGCTGAGCAACTTCCCAGCTTCCTTGTATAAATATTACCTCTCTTGACTTTGTCTTTTTTCCTGATCCTCAGTTCAAAATGCTGGTGAAAAATCAAATTTTGATAATGAAAAAAATATTTACTTGAGATATTTACATCACAAGTTTCTTCTATTCTCATAAAATCTAATTGCTGATAGTAAATCCTGAACAGAGTCCCTGGTATTTGATGGATCTCAGAGAATTTCTTCTTTTTGAAGCTATCACACATAGAGATGTTTAGAGTACAATTAGAAGACGTGCAGTTCAGTCCTCCAGACTGGGGGAAAATATGGATGTTTTTATACTTTAGATCTGAGCACTTGAATTTATTCTATTCACAGTAAAATGTTATAGATATTTGAGGGAAAAAAGCGTATGTACATCCGAAGACAAATTGGGGTTTCAACTTCTGCCACATGACAAAGAGCAATTGTGTTCTGAAATTATGGTGGTCATATTTTCACCTTCAGACATAATCTTCTGGGGCTGGGAGATTTCAATTTCTTTTATAAGACAATCAGCTATACATTTTAAACTTCTTTCATGCAACACAAACCTGAAGACATTTGTGTTTTTAATAAGATATAAAACAAATAGGCAAACACATTTGTTAAAAATAAGTTCCCACTTAACACCAACTAAAAATTTATAGTTTCATTGAAAAATGTAGAGGTCATATTATTAGGAAGGGTCATGATTCTCTTAATTGAAGATCAGATTATATTGGGGAATTATTTAACACCTAATAAGAATAATTGAGTGTTCTAAGAGCTTTACATGTTATCAATCCATTTAATCTCAAAACAGCCTTATCAAATATGTATTATTATCATCCTAATATTATGAATGTGGAATCTGAGACACAGAAAAGTAAAGTTATTTTCACAAGTTTACTTAGGTAGTGAGTGTCAAAGGTGGGAAGTGTCCCCAGGCAGCCTGACTCTGCTAGAAATTCATATTGTCTTCAAGCAAACTATCAAAGATTATATATCAAAGATTTCAGGTTATTGGTAACAATTGCCAATTGTCCTAACAAAGTTATCTTTGTTGAATTTCTGTTTCTCTACCTTTCAAATGGTTATAATATGAATGCTGGGGTATTAACTAAGAAATTTCACAATTTATTTTATCCATTCAATTTTTGATGGAAATTTGGGTAGTTCTCCTAAAATTTGGGAACATATTATTAGAATTTTAAGAACTGATTTAGTAATATGCCATTTCTCCTTTGGTTTTTCATTTATTTGCCACTTGTCATCTGTAAGGACATTTATAATAAGTAAAAATCTCAACTGCTAATGAACTGTTTCTCAGAATCCTTACTTCAAAAAAATCTATTATAGAGAAAAATATGAAACAGAAGCAAAGCTACATTTTACATGCTGTTGTCGTTAGGTGCCATTGAGTTGGGTCTTCCTAATAGCAACCCCATGTATAACAGAACAAAACACTCTCTATGTGCCATGCACACAGTCTTTTTATGTTCAAGCTCATTGTTGCAGCCACTGTGCCAATCCATCTAGTAGAGGATCTTCCTTTTTCTCATTGACTTACCACTCTTCCAAACAGGACGTCTTTCCCCAGGGATTATTCCCTCTGACAACATGTCTAAATGTATTACATACAGATTTAAACTTTATAATAAACTTTATGATATCAATACAAAAAAGTAAATATAATTGCACAGTTCTCTGAATTTTCACTAACTGAGCTTGCTCCTGTAACTAGTACTCAGTATTCAGTTCAAGAAATAGAACATTTCCAGCATCCCACAAGGCTCCTTCATGTGTACATAGCACCTCCAACAGGAGTAACAATCTTGGCTTCATCAGCATAGATAGTTTCACCTTCCTTTGTTTTATGCATTCAACATTACCCCTGTAAGTTTCATTCACATTGTTTTGTACAGTAGTAGACTGATTATTCTATTTATTGTATAATATTCTCTTACATGAATATATCCCAATTTATTTTATCCATTCCATTTTTGATGGGCCTTTGGATAATTTTTAGTTTTTATAAAGAATGTTGCTATGAGTATTCTTCCATATCTTTTATGAACACATGTGTATGTATTTTCTTTCTCAGCACTTTTTCATCTTTGAGATTTATCTTAAGAGCATTACAACAGAGCAAATCAGGGCATGTTACATGGGTAGAGTGGTTTTGAGAAATGTGGAGGCCAAAGTCCCATGAGATGGGCAGTTGTATATGAGGCCACAAACTTCTACTTTATTTTTATTTATTATTTTTATTAGTAATTTTTTAGTACAACTTAATGAGTTTCATTTTGACATGTCCATACATGCATATCATTGTACATTGCTCATGTTCACTTCCCCAATTACCCTTTCATGAAGCACCTTTTCCCCACTGATCCCTTTCTTCCCCACCAATGGTCTCCCTTTTGCTTTCGTGTCCTCTTTATGTGTGTGTGTTTATCATATATAAAAATCCATATTTTGTTTTTGAGAGGGAAATGTAATATTTCTCATTCTTCCGTTCACATTACCTTTTCTTATTACCCCTTCTCCTTCTCTATAGTCCCTTATATCCCCCTCAATAGACTCCCTTCTACCTTCATGACATATAGGTTTTAATACTGAATATATATTGAAAGTTAGCATCCACATATGAAAGAAAGTATGTGATGTTTATCTTTTTGGAACTGGCTTCTTTCACTTAAAATGATTTCTAGTTCTATCCATTTCCCAGCAAATGCCATTATTTCATTCTTCTTTATGGCTGAAGAAAATTCCATGATGTATATATACCACATTTTCCTTATCTTCTCATCTGTTAATGGACACCTAGATTCATTCTATATCTTGGTTATTGTGAATAGTGCTGAAATAAACATTGATAAGCCAGTATATCTGTGGCATGTTGACCTATATTCCTTCAGATATATTCCCAGGAGGGGTATAGCTGGGTCATATAGTAGTTCTATTTTCAGTTAAGGAACATCCGTACTGATTTTCATAGTAGCTACACCAGCCTACATTCCCACTGGCAGCATACTAAGATTCCTTTCTTCCTGCATCCTTGCTAGCATTTTCTGTTGTTTGTGTTGTTAATACTAGCCATTCTGACTGGGGTGAGATGGTATCTCAATGTAGTTTTGTTTTGCATTTCTCTGATGGCTAAGGATGTTGAACATTTTTTCATTTGGCATTTGTATTTCTTTCTTGAGAAGTCTATTTTTAATTCCTTTACCTAGTTTTTGATTGGATACTTTGCTTGTTTCGTATTTATATTTTGAGCTTCTTATGTATTCTAGATATTAATCCCCTGTCTGATGTGTAACTGGCGGAGATTTTCTCCCATTCTGTAGGCTGTCTCTTCACTTTGATAATTGTGTCCTTTGCTGTGCAAAAGCTTTTTGATTTCATTTAATCATATTTTTCAATTCTTGTTATTGCTTCCTGCACTCTTGGGGTTTTTTTTCAGAAAGTCTATACCTATGGTTATATCTTAAAGTGCTTTTTCAATGTTTTTCTCTAGCAGTTTCAAAGCTTCAGATCTTACATTAAGGTCTTTGATTTATTTTGAATTGATTTTCAAAAAAGGTAAGAGAGATAGAGAGAGAGGTCTAGTTTCAGTCTTCTATATGAGGTTATCCAGTTCTCCCAGTACCATTTATAGAAGAGGCTGTCTTTTCTCCAACTTATATTTGGCACCTCTGTTGAACATCAGGTAACAATAGTAGCTACATGGATTTATTTCTGGATCTTCTGTTCTATTCCATTGGTCCTCATATCCATTTTTGTGCCAGTATCATGCTGTTCTTGGTACTATGGCTCTTTATTAGAATTTGAATTCAGGTATTATGATGCTCCCCTGCATTGTTCTTTCTGCTCAGGATTGCTTTAATGATCCAGGGTTCTTTCATGCTTCCATATCAATTTTAGGATCATTTTTTTCTATTTCTGTGAAGAATGCCATTGGGATTCTGATTGGGATTGCTTCCAGTAATATAGTCATTTTCACAATGTTAATTCTTCTGATTCATATGCATGGGAGGTCTTTCCATCTTCTAGTGCTTTCATAAATTTCTTTCAACAGTGTTTTAAAGTTTTCCTTGTAGAAATCTTTCACCTTATTTGTTAGGTTTCTTCTTATGTATTTTTTCTTTTTGGAGCTGTTATGAATCGAGATTGCTTTTCTGATTTCTTTCTCAGCCTGGTCATTATTGGTAGATAGGATACTACTAAGTTTTTATATGTTGATTTTGTATTCTGCTACTTTGCTGAAAGTGTTTATCAGTTTTAAGAGTTTTGTGGTAGAATCTTGTTGTTGCTTTTAGGTGCTGCCATGTCAGCTCTGACTCATAGCAACCCTATATACAACAAAACAAAACACTCCCTAACACTGTTCCATGCCTAGTTCTCTGCTAGTCATAGAGTTTTCAATGGATGACTGATTTGGGATTGTTTTGGGAGTGGTTTGGCAGGTCCTTCACCCACTTTGTTGATGCTGGGGATCAAACCCAGGGCCTCAGAGAGCACAGTGCAGCACTCTTCTAACTGAGCTAAACTCCAGCCCTGCTGGAATCTTTAGGGCCTTTAAAATAGAGGATTATATCAGTTGCAGATAGGGATAATTTGACTTTTTTTCCTATTTGGATCAGTTTTATTTCTTTCTCCTGCTTTATTGCTATGGCTAAGAATTCAAATCTGTCCTAGAAGAAGTATAACCAGAGTGCTCCTTGGAAGCAAAAATGTCCAAACTGCATCTTAAGTATTTCGGACATGTAGTCAGGAGAGAACAATCCCTGGAGAAGGACATCATATTTGGAAGAGTGGCAGGTCAACGCAAAAGAGGAAAACCCTCCACCAGATGGATTGACACAGTGTCTGCAACAATGGGCTTAAACATAAATAAGATCGTTTGCCTGGCACAGAATCGGGAAGTGTTTCAATCTGCTGTACATAGGGTCACTATGACTCGGACTCCATTCAACGACACCTAACAACAACAACAAGAATTCAATTACTATATTGAATATCAGTGGAAAGAGTGGACACCTTATCTAGTTCCTGGTTTTAGAGGAAATACTTTTAGTTATTCTTAATTTAGTATGATGTTGGCTGTAGGTTTTTTATATATTCCCTATACTATGTTGTACTATGTTCATTCAATTACTAGTTCCTTTAGGGATTTTATAATGAAAGGATATTGGAAATTTGTTAAAGGCTTTTTCTGTATCTATTGAGATGATTATGTGATTTCTGTCTCTGAGTCTATTTATGTGCTGTATTACATTTATTGTCTTGAGTATGTTGAACCACCCTTGCATCTGTGGAAAGAAACCAACTTGATCATAGTGTATGACATTGTAATGTTGAAGTTGATTTGCAAGTATTTTATTATTGATTTTCACATGTACGTTCATCATGGAAATTGATCTGTAGTTTTTCTTTTTTGTTATATCTTTATATGGCTTTGGTGTCAAGGTAATACTAGCTTCATAGAATGAGTTTGGTAGTGTTCCTTCCATTTCTATTTTGTGGGATAGGTGATGGAGCATTGGTGCTAATCCTTCTTAAAAGGCCTTGTAGAATTTGCCAGTACATCATCCAGTCCTGGGCTTTGTTGTTGTTGTAGACTATTACTACTTCAATCTTGCTGGTCATTATAGGTCTGTTTAAGTTGATTATATCCTTTTAACTTAATTTTGGTCAGTCATATGAATCTAGAAAGTTATCCATCTCATGTAAGTTTTCCAGTTTTTTGAAAATAAGTTTTCAAAGTATTCCCTAATGATTCTCAGGATTTCATTTGTATCTGTTGTAATGTCCCCTTTTTCATCTCTAATTTTACTAATTTGAGTCTTTTCTCTCTTTATTTTGGTTAGTTTCACCAAGGGTTTGTCAATCTTGTTGATCTTAGCAAAGAATCAGCTCTTTATTATTAACTCTTTTATTGTTTCTATGGTCTTCATTTCATCAACTACAATTCTGATCTTTATTATTTCTTCCCATCTACTAATTTAGGGGTTCGCTTTTCTGTTTTTCTAAGACCTTCAGGTACATCTCTAAATTACTTATTTGAATGTTCTCTGATCTTTTAATGTAGGCATTCATAGCTATAAACTTTCCTCTTAGAATCAACTTTACTGTATCCCAAAGATTCTGGTACAATATGCTTTCATTTTCATTAGTCTAGGTTTTAAAATTTTTCCTATTATTTTTTCAAGGACTCATTGATTGTTTAAGTGTACATTATTCAATATCTATATCTTTATATAGTTTCTGTAATTTCTCTTGATTTCTAGTTTTAGTCCATTATGGTTTGATAAGAAACATGAAATTATTTTAATTTTTCTTTATCTCTTAAGACTTACTGCATGGCCGAAAATGTGATATATTTTAGCAAAAGTTCCATAGGTTGTGGAGAAGAATGTATACTCGGTAGCTTTTGGATGGAATATTCTGTAGATGTCTGTTAAGTCCAGTTGATCTATTATGGTGTTCAACTCTGAAGTCTCTTTGTTGATATTTTTGTCTGGATATTCTGTCTATTGATAACAGTGGGGTATTGAAGTCATTCACCATTATTGTATCTGGACTTATCTATCCTTTTATAGTCAGTAGTGTGTTTTGTATGAAATTGTGTGCACCAGTGTGTATTGCATATTTATTTACAATTGCTATAACTTCTTTGTGGATTTTTCCCTTTATTAATATGTAGTGACCTTCTTTATCTTTTCTATTTTTAACTTGAAGTCCACTTTGACTAATAAAGAATGACTACTCTTCCTTTTCTTTGGCTTCTACTTGATTGGTTTATCAATTTCCATCCTTTCAATTTCAGTCTGTGAGTGTCCTTACCAGTGAGACATGTTTCTTACAGACAACAAACTTTTGGATCTTGTTTTTTAATTCAATCTACTAGTCTATGTCTTTTAATTGTAGTGTTAAGACTACATATAGTTACAGCTATTATTGAGAGGGTTTTGTTGATTCTTGTAATTGTGTTGAGTGTTTCTCTACATGGCTTGCATACTTTAAAAAAAATTTCTCCCTTATTAATATTCAAGGTTTGCTGTTTCTTTTTTCTATTAGAAAACACTGATTCTCTCCTAGTTCTCAGTTCATCTGTTCCTCTTATGAAATTCCTCTAGGGTACTCTTGTGATTGAGACTATCCTTTTCTCTTCCTGTGTGTATGTTGTGTTGTTGTTAGGTGCCATCAAGTCGGTATCTGGCTCATAGTGACCCTCATAGGTTTTTCAATGGCTGACTGCTTTGGGATTGCCTTGGGAGTGGATTGCCAGGTCCTTCTCCCACTTTTGTGGTGCTGAGAATTGAACTCGGGACTTCAGAGACTGCAGAGCAGTGCTCTAACAACTGAGCTAAATCCCAGCCCTCCTGTTGTATAGGACTCCTTTAAGTATCTTCTGCAATGCTGGTTTGCTGTCAAGAATTGCTTAAGTGTGTGCCTGTCTTGGAGTCTTTATTTCTCCACTTATTTTAAATAATAACTTTGCTGGATATAATAATCTTGGTTAGCAGTTATTTACTTTCAGGCTTGAAATATATTCTTTCATGTTTTCCTGGATTTTAGGGCTGCTGATAAGAGATTTAATGTTATTCTGATGGGTTTGCCTTTGTGAATTGGTGTTTTTCTCTTGCAGCTTTCAGTATTGTTTCTTTGCCTATAGTCTTGGCATTTAAATTATATTGTTTCTTGGGAACGTTCTTTTCTGATCATGTCTATTTGGGATTCTAAATGCTTCTTGTGGTTGGATGTCCATTTCTTTCCCAAAATTTGAGATATTTGTTGCTATAATTTCATTAACTAGGTTTTTGTTGTTGTTGTTGTTGTTGTTGTTGTTGTTTTTATCTATGCTTTTTCTTCTATCTCCTGGATTCATAGATTTGGTCTCTTGATCATAACTCAGAATTCTTTGAAATTGTGGTCATGTTCTTTTATTTCTTTGTTTTTCTTTGTTGATATCTGAATGTAGCATTTCTTTAGCCTTGTCTTTCATCCCTGATATCTTCTGCTTCATCTAGTACTCACAATGCTTTCCAATGTGTTTTTTACTTGACTTATTGAGGTCTTCATTTCCAAAATTTCTGTTTGGTTTTATTTCAAAACATTAATTTCCTTGCTGAATTTCACATCCATCTTGCTGACTTTGTCTTCCCCATTGGTGTCTTTCTAATCTCATTATTGTATTGGTTGTCTTATTTCATTTATTAGCTTGTGTCCTTTTTGAAGTCTGATCATTTTTACAATAGATCTTTCAAATCTTTGTCTGACATTTCAGCCATATTAGTATCTTTGGATTCAATAATTACATAATTATGGTGTTTGGATGAGATGTATTGCCTTACTTTTTCATGTTTCTTGTGGTTCTGTTTTTTGATTTTTTTCATCTGTTGGGATGGATATCTCTTTCTATTTTATTTGGTGACCTTCTTAGTGAGTGGCTTTCTCTTGAGCACTCAGTCCCCAATATCACTCTTAGAGGAGAAGACAAATCACTGTAACAGGTATAATACTTGACCGAATCACATATATGAATACACTTAAAATCAGTTAAAGTCAACTATTAGAGCACTAATGCCCATAGAACAGAAAATAGTGACAGTGATATACAGTAAACTATGAAGTTATGAATTTTTTTGGGTAAAGGTAAAAATAGTAATTGCCTTAAATAAAAGGGGGGACAGGCATAGAGAAATGGGAGACAGAAGGAAATAGCAAGGGATAAGTAAAAGAAAGGAATAAGGAGATCCAGAAAGGAAATGAATGTTAAGAAGAGGGAGAGAAAGAGCAAAAGATGTTAAAAAGCCCAATTGCACAATAAAGAAAAATATATAAACAAAAGTAGATAAAAATACAAAGGCAATAAGAACTAGAAAGCCCAAGAGATTTATTTTTTAAGAAAATAAAGTAAAAATGATCCAAAAATTTAGGAAATAGAAAAGAGAGATACTGAGGCAGCAAAGGACAAAAAGGAACACTAAAAAAGGAAAAAAATACAATAGAAAAAAGAGAAATGAGGCAAACAAAATTAATGATGAAAAGAGGAAAAAAGAATACAAAACAAAAAATAAATCAAAAGCAAAAAGAAAACAAAAAAACAACAAAGAAGAAAACAAAGAACCTACAAAGAAAACAAAAAATAATTAAATAAAAAAGAAAACAAAACAATAGCAAAAGAGATGGACACCATGGGGTATATCTGCAATCCCAGCATCTCAGAAGGCTGAAGGAGGAGGATCTTGAGCCCCAGGCCAGAAGCAGGCTGCACAACTCAGTGATACACTGTCTCAAAACAAAAATAAGAAAATGATGCCAGTTCTGAACAGGATAAAACACTTGCCCCATATAAAACCCTTGGTTCAATCCCAAGTACAAAAGGAAAGAAAAAAAAAACAAAACAAAGATAAAGTACTAGAGCAGTGTCTTTTTTGTCATCTAATATTGGAGTCTGTTAGGTAGATGTGGTGATCACTTTAAGATGGAGTCTTTTATCAGACATAGGTTCATAGTTTTAAAACCCTATGAGGGTTGCTATGAGTTGGAACCCGACTTGATGGCATCTAACAACAACATAATAGGTTCATAGTTACCAGCCTCCAAATTTCCCCTCAGGAGATGGAGTCATCCACTCTCCCTGGGGGTGGGAGGGGGACCGTGGAACTACCATATACCTTACCTAGACCTCCTGGTGCCTGAACCTTCCAGTGTGTGGGTGTCTCATTTTCCGCCTCTCTGGGACTGCCTGACACAGCTGTGTCACACCCTGGGGTTGTGGCAAGTTACCTCCAGGTTCCCTGAACAGTGATTATGTTCTGTTTTCAGGTTCCCTCTCAAGCTGGCACCTAGTCATAGCTCTCCAAGATATGGAGCATAGCAAAATGAATCCCTTCTCCAATACTGGTCCCCCACCCCTGCCCAAATAAGGAAAAGGCACTGTTGCGTCAAATCCCCTGAATGGATCCAAGGGCCTCAAGGACTGTAGGGTTACCCTGTGGGGCTGCCGGTCTGGCCCCCAGAGCTGTCCAGCTTACCTTTTTTGGGTAAGGGCTCTGGTTCCTCACCACTATGGGGGAGCCACACCTTAGATATGTCCTGCTCACTCCTCCCTGCTTAGCTCTGTTCTGCACTCTGATATAATGCTATAATGTCTTTTTGTGTGATTTTTGTGTTTTTCCTTATTTGGAATAGAGTCCACTTCTTCCTGTTCTGACTCCTTTGTTTTACCACATCACACATAGACTACCATCTCACAACAGTAGTCCACACACTTCTACTTTAGCTATTATTTGCTGTCAGTGTTGCCCTGCTCATCTCTTTCTCTGTAGGAACTAGCACACATGATATACCCTGAGTGATATACAGAAACATTTGCAGCCAGAGGTCTTTTCTGTAGGGGGTTGATGCTCATCATCTAATAGTATTTGGGAGTTAACGTGACTCATGTGCCCCTAAGCTGGTGGGGTCTAGGGACATCTAGGTTACACACTATAAACGTTATAAAACCAGAAATAGGCTTTGTTGCAAAATCCACATTGTCCATAGTGTAAAAACAAATCAAATGCGTAGTTGCTTTTAACAGTATTTGAGGCTAGAAAGAAATTTTTCTCAAGAGTCCTCGCAGAGGGGACTATGTGTAATGTACTGGAAAGAAACACAATGCCAAGCAATCACTTTTTAGTGTATTTGTCCTCACATGCATTTCCCCAGCTGAGACCTTTGCTTTAAATGAGCTCTTAGTAAGATCAAAGTAAATAAATAAAGATTTCCTTCTACTGGGTCCAAGCATTACCTCAGAATAAAACATAATAATAAAAAAAAGTAAGCTGGAGAAATTGAATGTCTCAGAGAATTTAGTGGCCCTTGTGTTCTTTACAGTCATTAGTCAGTTTAGCCACACAAAAAGCTTTGAGTCAGAATTCTGCTTCACCTTAATAGAGTAAATGTGAATAGAAGAAACAAGATCAGGCTGCTTGGAATGATAACTCACCTCAAAGGGCTCGTTTGGTTTGCACCAGAGATAATGATTTATCTGTGCAATCTGGATAAAAAATTTTCCTGGTGTTTGTAGATTTCTCTAAAAAGAGCCAAAGATTTAGTATTTAAATGTTTGATTTTTGAAAAATGGAAGAAAGAAAAGGAAGAAAGAAAGAAAAAAAGAAGGAAAGAAAGGAAGAAAGAAAGAAAGAAAGAAAGAAAGAAAGAAAGAAAGAAGAGAAAGAGAAAGAAAGAAGAGAAAGAAAGAAAGAAAGGCAGCCGCCCAGCCAGGTATGCTGGTGCACACTTATAATCCCAGTGACTCAGAAGGGTGAAGCAAGAGGATTGGGAATTCAAGGCCAGAGGCAGCCTGCACAATTTAGCGAGACCCTGTCTGAAAATGAAAAATAAGAAAGGGGATGAGTGTTCAACTCTGTGATAAAGCACTTGCTTAGCATGTCCTTGGTTCAACCTCTCGGTATTGGAGGGGGAAAAAAAAGGTAAAAAAAGAAAAGAAAGAAAGAAAGAAAGAAAGAAAGAAAGAAAGAAAGAAAGAAAGAGAGAGAGAAAGAAAGAAAATAAATCACACCTAGACAACTTGAATTGTTTTCCTTGTTGTTGCTGTTGTTGTTTGATGCCTTCTAGTGACCCTGTGTACAACAGGCGAAAGACTAGTCAGTGCTTCTCTGCTATTCATAGGGTTTTCACTGGCAGATTGATTTTTGGGAGTGGGTTGCAAGGTCCTTCTTCCAAGGCTACAGTATCTGATGTTTCCAGGCAGTCTTCCACCCAAGTACTAACCAGGCCTGAACTGCTTAGCTTCTGAGATCTGACAGGATTGGATGACACAGTGATATGGCTGCAGACTTATTTAACTATCTATTGTAAAAATAATGCATGGTTATGGAAAACATTTGACTTTTTCTGAAGAGTGTTAAATTGAATTTAAAGTTCTTCAATCACTATCTTCATCTTTATTTCCATTTTGTAAAGCAAAGCATAGTTAATAAATTCTTGTGTTTCAAAATAATTAGTGAATTTATTAGCATGTGTGTAATCAATTAATTTCTTTCTCATAAAATGACAGTTATCTATAATATGCTCACTGAAGAAATACTACAAAACCATATATATTTTATATATCCATTCTTATGACAATAATAACATTGCAGTATACATACAAAACAAATTTAAAACAATAACATTCTATATTTTGAATAGTGCTTGTCTCTTGGGGGTTGATATTGCCAAGAACTCTCATCTAGTTCTGTGTGCTTGAATATCACAATATGGATGTATTTTTTATACTTTTAAAGAGGCAGGTCCAAACCTTTAATGCATGGTCAATTTGGCAAAAATGTAAGACAAACCAGTCTTTTTTTCAAATTTTGCCCCACTTTTCCCTGATTTGCTTCTTGTGACTCTGTAATTTTCTTCTTTGTGACTTGATTTTAATTACCACAATAATCCTCTCAATCATCTGATGAAGATATATAATGAATATTTTCCACAGATATTGTATACTAATATCTTAGCAGATGAAGATAAGATAAATTATCAGAATTATGCTTTATGATAATCAAACTTTAACCTGGATCTTCTATGATATGTTATGTCTACAAGATACATCTTTATAGTAGCAGCATGTTGTCCCCTTATTTTCTGAAACACTATGTACTCTGCAAACACTTACAAAGGAAGAGATCATTCTCAAAGTAATTAGCTCTTACAATTGATCTATCAAGGAGAATCTCTCATTTTGTAGCAGATTTTGAGGCCTTTGAATATGAAGCCCACATCACCCCCAAAAGGAGGAAGAAATTAAATGTCTCCTTCTGGCGAAGGGAACTTCTGATTTTGTACCTGAATATAGGCCTTGGACAAGTTCTTTCAGACCTTGTATTTCCTGTAAGGAAGCAGTGAAAGGTCAACAAATTGGCAATCCTAAAATTAAAATTAGTGCTCTCACAGGACGACCTTGTCCTTCTCATTGTTCTGAAGAGTTTGGCATAACAGCTAAATAGCAGTTTTAGCATCTACATCATGTTATTTAGAGTTCAAACACAATTCCGTTCTTAATTTCAATTATTATAATAATACTCTGGTAGAATAACTTTCTAAAAGTAAAAAATCAAAGCAGTTTCTGAGCTCTCAAGGCTGGCTGATTGCACAAATCAACATTTAACCCACTGATCTATATGATTTTGTTTGTACTCACACTGCTATATGGCTCTTTTCTGATTCAGGGTACTTAAAGAGGGCGTCATATCTGAGTTCTGGGGAGTAATCAACAACATAGTTGTTTGGGGTAGGTTCCTTCTCTCTTGTACCCCAAAATGAAACCTAAATGGTTAATAATGAATAGGAAACAAACTCTTGCACTTTTTTTTTTTGATCTGCTTTGTATGGTTGTGCGTATTCTAGTATATGTTGACAGCGAATGAAAGAGTCTTTCCGTCTGGCTGCCAGTGACTAGGTCCGTGTCTTTGCATAAATCCCTCCCTTCTAGAACAAGTGATTGACTCTACTATTTTATAAAAAAGTAATAGTCTCATATCCTTCATTTAAATAAGAAGAGACATTCTGATTTTTACTTAAAGAACACTCATGAAATGTTCCTATAATTTGAGACTTTTTTTTTTTTTTTTGCCTTGAGAGACCATTAGGATCTTGCTTAAACATTCCTTCTTCCAGAGACCATGCTCTTTCATAGTGGCCAATAATCTTGAACTTGGATAATTTCAACCTTCTTTGTTTATTTTATAAGGTCATATTTTAATTTTTGGTCAAGCAGAAAGATGCCACTTGAAATAACTCCAATCACTTATACATTGATCAGTTGAAACATGTAATAGAATTATTTCTAAAACCTCTATGATAAGAAAAGTTGATTAAACCAGCTCTAGACTGATTCAGGCAGTTGAGAACACCTAGAAATATATATGTCCATTTTAGGTTTCAAAGATAAATGATATGGTACTCTGGTATTAACAATTATACATCATGAGAAAATTTGTGAAATCTAGAGGGCAATTATGGTGCTGCTTTTAATTATGAGCATAATAATGATATACATCTCCATTGTTTCCTGAGGTTGTAGACTATTATGGATTGAATTGTGTTCTCTTCAAATTCTTACATTGAAGCATTAACCCACAGTGCACCTATATTTGGAGACAGAGCCTTGGAAAAAGTAATTAAGGTTAAGCATAAGATCCTAATCCAATGGATTGGTATCCTCATAAGAAGGACAGATACCAAGGCTGTATCTGCATAGAGCAAAGGCCATGTGAAGACATAGCAAGAAGGCAGCCATCTGTAGGTCAAAGAGAGAGGACTCAGGAGAAAACAACCCTGCTGACATCTTGATCATGAACTTTCAATCTCCAGAACTGTGAGAAAATTAATTTCTCTTGCTTAAGACACACTATGTGGCATTTTGATATGGTAGCCCTAGAAAACTGATACACAAACCAAACTATTTCCTTAGTTTTCAAAAACCAAGAGCAAAATGTGGGAGGAGTATATCATCGAGACATTTAAAATGGCAGTGGTCATGAAGGGCTCTATGTGTGTATGTGCATAATTAAGCATATGTATTGTGTCATATGCCTGCAGCGGTAGCCCTGTGGCATCCGATCCTGTTAGATCTCGGAAGCTAAGCAGGGTCGGGCCTGGTTAGTACCTGGATGGGAGACCGCCTGGGAACACCAGCAGCTGTAGGCTTGGGAGAAGGACCTGGCAACCCCCTCCCAAAAATCAATCTGCCATTGAAAACCCTATGAACAGCAGAGAAGCACTGACAATAGTGTTTTCCCTGTTGAACAGAGGGTCGCTATGAGTCGGATACCGACTCCACGGCACCTAACAACAACAACAACAATTGTGTCATATAATTATCTCCATATCTTCAATGAGGAAAAGAATTCTTGGCACATCATGTTGAAAAACTTAAACTAGAACCAAACATAACAGGACAATGTGTGTAATTTGTAACTCTTTAAGATGCATGTTGGTAGGCCTTCATATTACTTCAAGGACACAACTAATAGAACGCTCCTGGATATGAGTGATTATTTGTATATTATAAGCTATTGCTAGTGCTTTGAAGAATGGGGAAAGCACTGAACTAAATATACTTGGAAATGAAACCCAAGGGTAGTAAATCTATTTTTGACACACCATATTTTAAAAAGCAAAGTTAGCATAGCATATTTAAGCAAATTCAGGGATAAAACCTTACTTCTGTGAAATGTAGTGTGTTATTACGAGGGAACCTAGATTCAGAGTCTAGACATGTCGGTTTTGTTGAGGTTTCCTTTCCACAAGGCAGGTTTGCATGATAATGTCTATGTTATTATATGTTTACAATACTGACTCTGTTTTTTTAACCATATTTTAATGATAGAAACAATATGCTTTGGAGCCAGTATTTTTGTTAATTCTTGTTGCTTATAAGTGCTGTCCATGACAAAGCATTGAAAGCAATGAGTAATCCAGGTCCTGGAGTTCTTAACATGAGCCTGTCAGTTATAAGCACATGTAGACTATGTTCAAGAACTAATTGATTCTGTCTATGGTTTTCATTTAGTCATAGTTTAAATGTTAATTTTATCCTGTGAGGGAGAACTGGAATGTTTCCCATCTTTATCTCCTGGAGGAAACAACTTTCAAGCACCAGCTGCTGCCTCATTTCCTTCAGAAAACACATTACCTCCAAGAGACTTCCACAGAAGTCCTCTGTAGACCAAATGGGCAGAGAAGGAATGGAAGGTAAAGAAGAGGGCATAACAATTCTCTGAAAGAGGCATCTCTGCAAACCCAACTGTAACTGGCAAGTGGCTTGTGGGTGTGTACATCTAGTGGCCATTGAAGGATTATGGGCACCTGAGAAAAGCTTATAGACTTCACTTACTGCATGCTTTGGGAAGAGGCAGGCAGAATCTCAAGGTGGTTTTTTTGGTGACTTTGGTTCCAAGCACTGATTTTTTTTTTTTTTTTTTAAGCAAGACTCCACTGCTAGATATATAATACTATGAACTGGCAATAATACTTTATAAGTTTATAGTTCTTAATGTTTTCATTCTTTCCCACCTCTAAGGCTTTCTATCTCTCCACTGGAACTCAGGCCCTGACACCAAGTTGTATATCCTAGAATATTGACAAATCTTCTAATTGACTCCACATAAGATCTATAGGAACTTAAACCAAGTGTCTTGCTTTTCAGACATTTTATTAGTCCCAGAAAAGGCAAAACATTTAACTGCTGAGATTTCCACTCTGTCTTTAAACCAGGCCATAGAAGGACACTCTTGAGTGCAATATGAGATCGAGGGAACAAATATCATGAGATGTCTTAAACCAGACTTCACTCACGAAGGATATGCCCATTCTGATTGTCTGGAGAGAATTATAGAGAAATTTCAAAGTTCAAAACTCTAAATGAATGTTTCTCCAAAGGAGATCTGGAAGAGTATGAAAACACAACTTTAAAATTCAATCTTTTGAATTCAACAACAAGCTGAAATAAAATTAACAGAAGCATAGCTGGGTATTCTGAACAACTAGATCTGAGAAATGCCAGGTGATTCTTGTGCTTTTAGTTGTGTTTTGGTCAATGATTGTATCCTATTAGCACCAAGAAATACCATGTTATGGGTATGTGCCGGTTAGAAAACAACAAAATATAACTTAAAAATGATGATTTTGCACTCAGTAAATAGCAAATAACATCATTAGTCAAGACTTCAAGTTGAAAAAAAAAAAACAAACCTGCAAGGAAAATTCATTCTTCAAGAGGATCATAGAGCTGTGGGCATGTCAACTATTTGCCTTGTGAGATGCAACTTCACTTCTGCAAAGTATCATCACATACACTGCTAATTTCAATTATATTTTAACATTTTTGTAATTTTATTTAAGTCCATGTGTAAACTATTTTAATTTTAGAATTGTATCTGAACTATGACAAAATAGCTTGAAATTCTATTCATTATATATGTGTGCTTTAATAGTATATAAAAATTATAATTAATACTAGTGCCTCATGAAAATGTTTTCCCTTTAAAACTATATTTTACTGAAGTTTATAAAATACTGAGCTAAAGGCACCAAGTCCTCAAACCAAAGGTAAACCAAATAGATAAACAGGATACCTATAACTACTTTAATTATGTTTGTGAAGAAAAATAAATAATCTAATGAATAAGAAAAGATATTTGAAAAAAATTTTAAATGTTGTGAAAGAAATGTCAATTATTTGATTGTCATTGTTAGAAATGTCTTCTTGAAGAGCAGTTTATCAGTTGATTTGACATGATATATTTGAATGATTCAGAAATAATTTACAATGGCCTATGACCAACAACTAAAATCAGCAAAAATAATAATGTACTCATGAAATTAAATTATTTAGAATTGAATTCTACAAATACCTACTATAAGTGAGGAAAAGGAGATATTAGTAAAGAAGTTGATGGAGAAAATTTTTGCAAAGGAAAGGAAGGAAATACAGGGGTTTGGGTCGGAAAATAGAAGCATGGTAGTGTTAAAAAAAATAGAAAGGAGAGGGAGTACAGTCAAAGAGAGTAGAGTAAAAGAACCAGGGAGAAAGAGAGAGGAAGGGAGAGAGGGAGTGAGTATTTCAAAAAGGAAATCACAGATCTCCTCTATTTCATGACCTGCCCACTTTTCCTCTATTTCTGCGTACTGCTTTCTGACTAGACTGTCACTTTTCTTATATTCCTATAGGCTAATCAATAGACTATACAGTACACTGACTACAACAATATTTCCAAATCTTAATCTTTCTTATACCCATGCTCTTTGGAATATGGATTTGATTCTCCTCCATCAAGGCTTGTAGTCACAGGCTGCGGGTGTAGCTAGGTGGTAGACTGTTTACCTATCATACATAAAACTCTGGGTTACATTCCAAGCACCACATATACACACCCACATATACCCAAAAACATACATGTGGCAGCATGAGAGACATATGACTAGTTATCCCATTATCTTAACCAACAAGCCAGACTCTCTTGATTATAGATGCTTGAGTGAGTTCAGTCAATATCAACTGAGCCTGGCCCTGACTGTCAGCACTGTCCAGGCAATGTGTACATCTGTAAGTGATAATATATCATTGATGCTTACTTACACTGCTAAATTTTGGCTTGATATACTATGTAACAATAGCTAACTGTTATGGACAGGTACAGATTTTTAAAGTCTCTATAACAAAGGGGATAAAAATAAGTTCTGTAATTCAATTACTCATTAAATATTTGTTGAACATGCACTATACATAAGACACTGTGTTAAATTGTCATAAAGAAATCTTGAATTGGTATTTATAATTGGATTGAACTATACATTTCAGCTTATCCAATATCCTTTTACCTTATTCTAAATTTCTATATTATAGCTTCATTCAACAGGAGATTTTATATGTTCATGAATCTTTTGCAATTACTCTTGTACGTATGGCATGTTGATATCTTTTACTGTTACTACCAAGCTATTCCCCCACATGTCTGTCAGTTTGCCACACTGTGGGGGCTTGTGTGTTTGGATGAGGCTGAAAGCTATGACACTGGTATCTCAGATACCAGGAGGGTCACCCATGGTGGACAGGTTCAGCTGAGCTTCCAGACTAAGACAGACTAGGGAGTAGGCACTGGCGAACCACTTCTGAAACAGTTAGCCATTGAAAATTCTATGAATGGCAAAGAAAGACGGTCAGATATAGTGCCAGAAAATGAGCCTCCCAGATTGGAAGGCACTCAAAAGACTGCTGGGGAAGAGTTGCCTCCTCACAGCAGAGTCTACTTTGATGAAGGAAATGGAAGAAAGCCCCAGGGATCTCCATTTGCTGCTGTGGCACACTCAAAATGAGGAGAAACAACTATAAACATCCATTAATAACTGGAACCTGAAATGTACATAGTATGAATCTAGGAAAATTAGAAATCATTAAAAGAGAAATGGAGCCCATAAACATTGACATTCTAGGCATCAGTGAGATAAAATGGACCAACATGGGCCATTTTGAGTCAGATAATCATATGGTCTACTATGCTGGGAATGATAAACTAAAGAGAAATGGGGTTGCACTCATCATCAAGAAAGATATTTCAAGATCTGTCCTGAAATACAATGCTGTCAGAGATGGAATAATCCATATGCCTACAAGGAAGGCCAATAAATATGAATAGTATTCAAATTTATACATCCATGACTAAGGCCACAAATGAAGATAGGGAAGATTTCTACTAGCTTCTGCAATCTGAAATAGATCAAACATGCAATCAGGACACAATGACAATTACTGGTGACTGGAATGCAAAGGTTGGAAGCAAAGAAGAAGGCTCAGTAGTTGGAAAATATGGTCTTGGTGACAGAAATGGTGCTGGAGATTGAATGATAGAATTTTGTCAGACCAATGACCTTTTCATTGCAAATACATTTTTTTACCAAAATAAACGGCAACTATACACATGGACTTCACCAGATGGAACATGTTGTTGTTGTTGTTAGGTGCCGTCGAGTCGGTATCCGACTCATAGCGACCCTCTGTACAACAGGGGAAACACTATTGTCAGTGCTTCTCTGCTATTCATAGGGTTTTCAATGGCAGATTGATTTTTGGGAGGGGGTTGCCAGGTCCTTCTCCCAAGCCTACAGCTTCTGGTGTTCCCAGGCTGTCTCCCATCCAGGTACTAACCAGGCCCGACTCTGCTTAGCTTCTGAGATCTGATGGGATCGGATGCCACAGGGCTACAGCTGCAGGCAGATGGAACATACATGAACTAAATTGACTACATATGTGGAAAGAGATGATGGAAAAGCTCTATATCAAATGTCAGAACAAGACCAGGAGCTGATTGTGGATCAGACCATCAACTTTTCATATGCAAATTCAAACTGAAGCTGAAAAAAATTAGAACAAGTGTACCAGAGCCAACATATGACCTTGAATATATCCCACATGAGTTCAGAGACCATCTCAAGAACAGATTTAATGCATTAGACACAAATGATAAGAGACCAGATGAGTTGTGGCATGACATAAAAGATATTACTCATGAAGAAAGCAAAAGGTTAGTAAAAAGACAAGAAAAAAAGAAAAGACCGAATTACATGTCAAAAGAGATGCTGGAACTTGCCCTTGAATGTGGAGCAGCTAAAGTAAAAAGAAGACATGATGAAGTTAAGGAACTAAACAGAAGATTTCAAAAGGCAGCTCAAGAAGACAAAAACAAGTATTATAATGACATGTCCAAAGAGCTGGAGGTAGAAAACCAAAAGGGAAGAACATGCTCTGTGTTTCTCAAGTTTAAGGAAGTGAAGAAAAAATTCAAGCCTCAAGTGGCAATATTGAAAGATTCTATAGGGAAAACATTAAACAATGCAAGAAACATCAAAAGAAGATGGAAGGAATATACTGAGTCATTATACAAAAAATAATTGGTGGATGACCAACCATTTCAAGAGGTTACATATGAAGAGGAACCAATGGTATTGAAGGATGAACTGGAAGCTTCCTTGAAAGAACTGGTGAAACACAAGGCTCCAGGAATTGATGGAATACCAGTAGAGATGTTTCAACAAACAGATGCAGCACTGAAGGCATTAAGATGCCAACAGATTTTGAAAACAGCTATTTGGCCAACTGACTGGAAGAGATCCATATTTGTACCTATTCCCATAAAAGGGGATCCAATTGAATGTGGAAACTATCAGACAATATCATTAATATCATTAATATCACATACAAGCAAAATTTTACTAAAGTTCATTCAAAAGTGACTGCAGCAGTATATAGACAGAGAATTGCCAGAAAATCAAGCGGGATTCAGATGAGGACAGAGAACCAGGTACATTATTGCGGATGTCAGGTGGATATTAGCTGAAAGCAGAGAATATCAAAAAGATGTCTATCTATGTTTTATTGACCATGAAAAGGCATTTGGCTGTGTGGATCATAACAAATTATGGTTATCATTCCTGAAAATGGGAATACCAGAGCACCTAACTGTACTCATGAGGAATCTGTACGTGAACCAGGAGGCAGTTGTTCGAATAGAACAAGGAAACACTATGTGGTTTAAAGTCGAGAAAGGTATGTGTCATGGCTGTATATTTTCACCATATCTCTTCAGTTTATATGCTGAGCAAATAATCCAAGGAGCTTGACTTTATGAGGAAGAACATGACATCAGGATTGGAGGAAGACTCAGTAACAACCTGCATCATGCAGATGACACAATTCTGCTTGCTGAAAGTGAAGAGGATTTAAAACATTTACTGATGAATATCAAAGATCATATCCTTCAGTATGGATTGCAACTGAACATCAACAAAACAAAAATCCTTACAACTGGGTCAGTATGCAACTTCACAATAAATGGAGAAAAGATTGAGGTCGTTCATGATTTTGCTTTGCTTGGCTCTATAATCTATGTCTATGTAAACAGCAGTCAAGAAATCAAAAGATGCATTGCTCTAGGAAAAGCTGTGACAAAAGATCTCTTTAGAGTATTGAAAAGTGAAGATGTCACATTGAAAATGAAAGTGCGCCTGATTCATGCCATGGTGTTTTCATGCACATCATATGGTTGTGAAAGCTGGACATTTAACAAAGGAGATGGAAAAGAATTGATGCTTTTGAATTATGGTGCTGGAGACGACTATTAATTATACCATGGACTGCCAAAAGAACCAACAGATCAGTCCTAGAAGTGCAACCAGTGCACTCCTTGAAAGCAAGAATGGCTAGACCGTATCTTACATATTTCAGACATGTAGTCAGGAAAGACCAATCCCTGGAGAAATACATCATGTTTGGGAGAGTGACAGGTCAACAACAAAAAAAAGGAAATCGCTCCACCAGATGGATTGACACAGTGTTTACAACAATGGGCTTAAGCATAAATAAGATCGTGTGCCTGGCACAGAATCAGTAAGTGTTTTGATCTGCTGTACATAGGGTTGCTACGAGTCTGACTGGGCTCGACAGCACCAAACAATAACGACACTAAGCTATTGCTTATTTTAAAAATTCAACTTGTAAGAAACATTTACATATTAAATTAATTATTGTTGGTAATATGATACATAGTATTCTCCACAATTACCATTGTCATTAGACTTTGTTTTTTGTTATAAAGTTTTTTGCATTTAAATATTTTCTGTTTAAATATGTTACTTATTTTCTATGACATCCATGTTTTTATTCATAATTTAAATTTTCTTTTTTATTTAAGGTTCAAATGAATTCCCTCATACATTCTTCTACTTCTTTTATACTTTCATATTTTATATTGAATACTTCATTTACATTTATCCTGTTGTCAATGTGAAGTACAGATCAATTTTTGTCATTCATTTTTAAGTCCAATTACATTGAAAGTAAAATGTACTCCCTGTACTACCTTTACCTTCCAGAATTTATTGTAGTTCGATTGTGGCTTAATGATGGCAATATTTCAAGAATTTTCCAAATAGTGTATATTTTTAGTGTATAACACTTGACATAAATCTCTCAAAGTCATCTTATTTATCATGTTATTTCAGTCATCTCTATCTTCATATTTTGTCTCCTTGAGATGTCATAGACTGAAAGAAATTAATAGGGTCTCCTACTATTGATGTGTTTCCACCTATTTCTTCTCAAATCTCTTTTATTTGTGCTTATATAGTGTTTCTGCTTGGTTATTGAGGTATAGATATTGGTTTTATATTCATTAAATATTTATTGGTTTTTCCATTAGAAAAAGCCCTTCTTGATTCACTTAATGAATTTTGACCTGGATTCCAAATCATAACCACTCCTTTTTTGTTTTTACTTTTCTAGTAGATTATTACCAAATCAAGTATATATTTTTTAAATAGTGTGGAGTTAAGTTTCATTCTGCAATTCAATGGAAATTATCCTTTCTTTGCAAATTAGGTGAATTAAGCCCATTCATTTATTACTTGTTGTTGTTGTTGTTAGGTGCGGTCGAGTCGGTATCCCGACTCATAGAGACCCTCACAGGGTTTTCAATGGCTGACTCTTTCAGGATTGCCTTGGGAGTGGATTGCCAGGTCCTTCTCCCATTTTTGCGGTGCTGGGAATTGAACTCGGGACCTCAGAGACTGCAGTGCAGTGCTCTACCAACTGAGCTAAATTCCAGCCCATTTATTTCTTATTTTACTTATTTATTTATTTATTTATGTGTGTATGTATTGGGGGCTGAACCTGGCACTTCACACATGCTTTTTGCATGTGCATGAACATGTACTTTACCACTGAGCTGCACTTCAGGTCCCTTTTTTATTTTTATCTTGGGGGGGGGTTCAGTAAATTATGCAGGTTGCCTTTGGCCTCCAACCTGTGATCCTCCTACCTCCACTTTCCAAGTCACTGGGATTATAGGAATGTGCCATGGCACCCAACCAATCCCATTTATCTTTAGTAATATAATAGTTTGGTTTGGTCTTGGCTACCTTTTATTATTTTATGTTGAATTATGTTTTTAGCATGGTGAGTATGTCATCCTTTCTGGCTCCCACAGCTCCATATGACAAGTCATTGTCAATCCCGTTGAAGAGTCTTTACATGTCATAATTCTCTTGCTGTTTTCAAGATTGTGTCTTTATCTTTCAAGAGTTTGTCTAGATAAATATCTCATTGAGTTTACCATATGTGGAGTTTATTGAGATGCTTGGATGTGTACATTTTCTTCAAATTTAGAGTTTAGGTCATTCTTTTTTCAAATATTCTTTTTGATTATCTTTCTCCTTTCTTTTGGAGTCATATGTATATTGAATTTCCCATTGATGATGTACAACAAGTCTCTGAGGCTCTGCTTATTTTTCTTTATTATTTTTCTTTCTGTTGTTCAGACTAGTTTTTCAATTGATCTATCTTCAAGTTTGCTGTTTCTTTCTTCTGCTAGTTAAATTGTACTAATGATCCCTTTTAATGAATTCTTCATTTCAGTTGTACTTTTCAATTTGCAGAACTACTATTTGTTTCTTTTTAAAAATATATTTTGTCTGTTTATTGATATTCTTTACTTGATGAGACGCTATTCTCAGGCCATTTTCAAATTCCTTAACAGGATTTTCTTTAACTCTTTATTCATATTTGTCTTCAAGTTTAATGTCTTGATTTTCTTATAAATGATTTATATTGACTGTGTTTTTTTCCTTTCCCTCAGTGGACCACACTTTCCTGCTTCTTTGTATGTTGTTGCTGTTGTTAGGTGCCATTGAGTTGGGTGTAACTCATAGCAATTCTACATACAACACAACAAAACACTTCCTGACACTGTGCTATGCCTGGCACTATGTCAGCGTTTCTCTGCTATTCATAGGGTTTTCAATAGTTGATTATTTTGGGAATGGGCTGCTGGGTCTTTCTCCCAAGCCTACTGCACCTGGGATTCCCAGGTGGTCTCCCATCCAAATACTAACTAGGCCCCAGCCTGTTTAGCTTCTGGGATTGGACAAGATTGAACCTCAAGGTGGTGTAGCTGTAGGCTTCTTGTATATTTTAGGAGTTTTTGTTGAAAATTGAGCATTTAAAATAATATAATGTGGTAATTATGGAAATCAGATTTACCCTTTACTCTAACATATGTTGTTACAGTTGTTAGAATTTGTTTGTTTAGCAACTACCCTGGGGTAATTCTATAGAGTCGGTATTATCATATTTGGCCACAAAAGTCTCTGCTAGTTTAAGGCAGCGGTCAGTTCACGACTGTACACAGTATTTCTTACATTTATTTGAACTATAAGTCTCTCCAGCTTTCCCAAGTGGCTTTGTGTCTGTTGGAGTAAGTTTAGCAGAGTTTACCACTCTGCCTTAGGCTTTTCTTCCTGATTTTACAGGGCCTCAGGGTTATGCAGAAATGAGAGAAGAGAGCATTCTCAGGTTTTTCTTGGGTATTCACACAGCCTTATATATGCATGTAACCTACTAGATTACCAGGAATATGGCAAAACTTTTCAAGACCCCTCATGGACACTTAATTCATCCTTTTTTTTCCTTTGTAACCTTTTGATCATCCTCTTGTCATCCCCAACTACTAATGATGTCTTAGGCAACTGTCTTGTTAAACAATTACTGCTGATTCCTTTCAGCCAATCCCCTGTGGATAGCTGTGGGAGGGCAGAACTAGGTAAAAATAAAGACAACTCTTGAGCTTTATAGCAAGTTTCCAGATAGATCAAATAATGACAATTTTGGGGAGTGTGGTTTTGGGAAGAAGAGTTCTAAAACCATTCCTCTCCAGTGGTTGTTAGCCCTTAAGTTTTCACAGAAAACATGGTTGGAAGGCTGTCTGTTCTTCAGGATAGCATGGAGCTTGTAGGGAAAAATTGGGAGGAAATTGGCAAAAACTCCCAAACTGTGAAAATGGTGTTTGAATAGCTGGTTTGTAAGTTAGAAATCTAGGGAAAATGAAAGTAACTTGGTTGCACGTTTGTACAAAACCCTTCCTGATTGGACAATTGGACTGAAAGCTGATTGGCTCAGGCCATTCCATGGGCGAGCTACATAAAGAGCTGTGCTACGGCAGCTCGACCTTTTTTGGCACGGCCTTTCTGGCATCCGTTTCTGCGCCTTCTCGCCTGTTCCTGCCCGGACCACAGATGAGGACGCGCCTCTCCCGCTGCTCTCCCCTGGACCTTTGGTGAGGAAAAAACGCTCTCCCGTCGCAATCCTCAAGAAGAAAAAGAACCTGCTCTCTATCTGATCACCGAGGAAGCAACAGCTGTCTCCTCCTGACCACCTAGACGACCAACACAGGTGTTTGTCCCGGGAAGGCAAAAGCGCCTGAGGCTTTTCCTTTCTCCTGTCTCCTCTGGGGTCCCGAGGGCCGCGGGAGTCTGCGCCCCTCACCTGAGGGTCCCGAGTGAATTGTGTTTAGTATCTGTGTGCGCGGCGGTGCAGCCCGTCCGAACCTTCAGGCCGGACCGGGAGGCGCGCGCCCCACATAGATTTGGCGCCTGAACGTGGGGCCCAACAGAGCTGAAGAGAGGATGATGGAAATAATGAAGATAAAGAACTACAAACCCCCTGTTCTTATTGAGATTCAAACATTTTTCTTGCATTATTAAAAGGCTTTGGTGATTAATTTTTAGAGATCTAAAAAGTTGCTTTTGGCTGCTTTTTTCTAGTATTCTCATTGCTTTTATGGAGTAGTGAAATTTTGGAGGTTCTTATTCTATTATTCTAGGAATCTATATTGCATTTTTCTAATAGTGAAAAACAAAAACAAAACTGTGTCATGATATGGTCTCTTTCATATTTTGTTTTATTTTAATTGTGTAGTAAACATGAAGTTTAGGAAGATTTTCAATAAAGAATTTATTTTTATAATTATTACTCTATGTAGGATTTGGTTTTCTACTTCTTTAGTCTCTCTTAAAAGCAATGCAGAGTAGGCATTTTCCTCATTCTTCCTTCTTTTCTTCCTTTCCTCTCCTACTCAATATTTTATTATTTAAATTAATAAACTTTTTATTTTAGAGAAATTTGGGGTCCAGAACAAAATTGGATAGAAACTATAGAGAAGACCCATATCCCTCTGTCCTCCCAAAGCATCCTACACCAGTGGTACATTCATTACAATCACAAATCTACTCTGACACATCATTATTACCCAAAATCTACAATTTACATTAAGGTTTGCTGTTGGGGTTGTATATTCCATGGGTTTGGACAAATGTATAATGACATGCATTCATAATTATAGTATTACACAGAATAGTTTCTTCTATGGTTTGAATATGGTTTACCCTCTCTGGAAAGTTTAATCTACGTCATGAAATATTAAGAGGTAGGACCAGATGAGACCCTCGAGAAGTGTTTAGGGCTCTACCTTCTTAAATATGTTAATCAATCCATGAAATTAATGAAAGGTTGAGGGGTTATCTTAGGAGTGGGTCGGCTACAAGAACAGTGTGGCTGGATCCTTCCTCTCTGCCTCTTATCTTGTAACATCCTGTACCACTTCAGGATTCTGCCAGCAAGAAGGCCCTCACCAGATGTGGCCTTTCAATATGAATGGGAACTGTGAGCCAAAATAAGCCTCTTTTTTAAAAAACAACTTACTCAGTCTGTGGTATTGTGTTATTAGTAACAGAAAATGACCTAATATAGTTTCACTGCCCTAAAAATCCTCTGTGCTCTGTCTATTCATCTCTTCTTCTCCTCAACCCCTGACAACCGCTAATGTTTCTTACTGCCTCCATCATTTTGCTTTTTTCAGAATGTCATATATTTGGAATCAAACAGTATGGAGACTTCAACTTGGCTTTTTTTTTTTTCTCCTAGTAGTGTGCATTTAAGAATCTTTTATGTCTTTTCATGGATTGAAATCTTATTTCTATTTAGCATTGAATAATATTCCATTATCTGGATGTACTAACAGTTTATTTATCCATTCACCTATTGAAGGACATCTTGGCTGCTTCAAGTTTGGGCAATTATGATTAAAGCTGCTAAAAATATCTACGTGTGGGTTTTTGCCCTAACATAAATTTCCAACTCCTTTGGGTAAATACCAAAGAATGAGATTTCTGGGTCATATAGTATGAGTGTTTTTGGTTTAATAAGAAGGAGCCAACTGTCTTCCAAAACGGCTATAACATTTTGCATTACCAGCCATGAATGAGTGAGTGTTCTCATCACTTCATTTCCTTGCTAGAATTTGGTGTTGTCAATGGTTGAGATGTTGGCCATTCTAATAAGTGTAGCACTATCTCATTGTAGTTTTATTTTGTAATTCTCTAATGATATATGATGTTTAACCTGTTTTTATATGTCCTATGGTTTGAAGGCCCTCTCCAGTACTCATTGAGAAATTTCATTGCCATTGTGACAGTATTGAAAGAGGGACTTTTAAGAGGTAAGTCATGAGGACCTCAATAGTGGATTAATGCTGTTATCAAGGGTGTGGGTTAGTGATTAAATAATGAGTTTTCCTGATTTTCTTTTTCCTTTTTTCCCCCCTCTTTTTTTTTCTTTTAGTAATAGGAAGTGGAACCTAGGGCCTGGCACATGCTGGGCAAGGGCTCTGTCACTGAGCCACACCAGCAGACCTCTGCTTTTGGGGGGTTAAACTTAAGGCCTTGTGCATGTTAGGCAAGTAATCTACCACTAAACTGCACCCCCAACCCATTTTTATTTTATATTTTGAGATAAGTTCTCATTAAGTTGCACAGGCTGCCTTTGGCTCAAACTTCAGATCCTCCTGCCTCAGCATCCTGAGTGGCTGGAATTCTAGGCATGTGCTGTGGTGCCCAGCTTACCTGATTGTCTCTATCTCATGCATGCTCGTTTGCCCTTCCATCATGTTATGAAGCAGTGTGTAGATCCTTACCAGATGCCAGCACCATGTTCTTCAGTTTCCCAGGCTCCAGGGGTCTGAATAAACTTCTATTATTTATAATTTATACAGTCTGTGGTATTATTTGCTATCTGTAAATCTTGGATGAAGTGCTTATTCAGGTCTTTTATTACCCATTTTTAATTGGATTATTCACTTTCTTATTTTAGATTTTTAAGAGTTTTTTGTATGGTTTTGGATATCAGTACTTTACCATATGTGCCTTTTGCAAACATTTTCTTCCAGTTTGTGGCTTGTCTTCTCATTCTCCTGATTATACTTTTCACAGGGCAAAACATTTTTATTTTAATGAAGTCCAGCTTATTAATTATTTCCTTCATGGATTATGCTTTTGGTGTGTCATCAGCCACCCAATTTAATTAATAATGTTATCTTTCTTAAAGTTTAATTTTTCTGTTAAATAGACTTAGGATATTGATTACTTGGTTCATTTGCTTCAAGTGATTTCCTTTTACATTTAGCTACATTAAAAGGCAAATGGGAAATTTACTCAAGTTCCCTTCTTTTTTCTCTTTTCTTTCCCAATTTTTATTAGCTGTGCCATTTCTACAGTGTCAGCATTTATAAAATTTATATTCCATTTGGTCACATTCAGCTCACATTTGTTTCTGATTTTGGATAGCATTTAAATATGTTTTGTGATTGCCACCAACTTTTTGTCACAATTCCTAGGCTTTGGTTGGCTGATGCTTATCCTCTAGCAAAAAAGACTTTGGGCAATAATATTTTCCAGGTTCCTGTCTGTTCAAAACTCTTTCTACCCTTTGCACTTAAAAGATAGTTTGGCTACATGTAAAATACTTGCCTCATATTTTCTTTCCTTGAAAATCTCATAGATGCTTTCTGAATACATCTGGCATTGGGTGAGGGTGTAGAGAAAACTGTGAACCACCTAACATTTTCTCCCATTATAAGTATCCTGATTATTCTGCCTATAGTTCTTAACTTTAAAACCAAATGTTTGCTGGATGTGTCTTGGAGTTGACTGTTCTGAGTTAATAGTCCCTGATACAAAATGTATCATTTCAGTATGTGGTTTTAAGTCATTTTTATGTCAGGAAAGTGTTCTTGAATTATACCGTTAGTACTTGGTTCTGTTTTGTTAGGTTATTTTCCTCCTTGACAGCCTCTACAGACTATATTGAATTTTCTTTACCTCTTTTTATAGCCATATCTTTTCTTTCTACTAGGGCTATATGTGTTAATGCTCAGCTGAATGTAAAACAACTTTCATTCCATTTCCAGTCATTTTCAGATGTTTTAGAAGGGACATGCATAGGAATATATTAATTTTATAAATACCATAAAGTATAATTAATTAGTATGTAAGATACAAACATACACATTGCCAATTATATTAAAGGATACACTTCAGAAATCTTTCCATATCGGTATATGTGTGAAATATTTTTCACACACATAATTGCATAGTGTTTTGTTTTATTGAAACACAATAATTTATTTAACCAAATTTCTACTTAGAAACTAGATTAGTTCCAAGGTTTTTCAGTTATATTTTATACATATAACCTTTGTTATATGTATAAATATTTATGAAATGTGAATTCTTATAAATGGCATTGCTAGGTCAAATTCTTATGTATATGTACATATAGAGGATACCAAAAAATGTATACACATCTTGGAATGAAAACTTTCCTTCTTGTTGTTTTTGGAATGCATCATATGGTTGTCCTACTAACTCCTGTCTCTCATGCACATTGGTAGATTTCTGTGGCGAGTGTATAAACTATTCTAACACTATAGCAGTAAAAGCAGGACTCATTGCTGTGTGAGGCCTCCTGGATCTTCCTTTGTGCACATCACACAGAGTACCATGAACCTCAAACTTGTCACAAATGTGTGCAATAGTTAGGTGTGTTGGAGGTTCTGTTACATACTCATGCCTTCCACAATGTTTTTGAATTTCAAATACCACTTCAAAATGGCCTCACACTCCTTGAATGACAACTGTGCTTCCACCATTCTCTTTGATTGTCCTGCCTATTCATGGTGGCACTTGGATTTATTTGATTAAATTCATCTTTTGAGTGAATGTCCCATAATTCAATTTAACTTCGAAAAGTAATATGTAGATAATGTTGTTTAAAATGTGTACACATTTTTGGCATCCCATATATGCTATACAATGTGTAAAAGGACATTTTTCTGGCTGGAACAACAAAAGAGATTGAAAAAAGAGGATTAGTATAGAGAGGCAGAGAGGGACAGAGGAACAAGTCCATGCAGGCCATATACACTATGATAAAGGTTATCAATCTTTTAAACCTTTCTTAGCCAGTTCAAGTGGTTATGTTAGAATAACACGAAATTGCTGCTTAAGCAATAAACATTTATTTCTCATAGTCCTGGTAGTGAGAAAGGTTTCACTACATCCAGTGTCTGGTGAGGGGACTCTTGCTAGTTTATAGACAATCATCTTCTCCTTATGTCCTCACCTGGTAGATATAACAAGTCTCATCCCTTCATCCCCTTTGCCCTCTTTTTTTTGACACAGGGTCTACTTATGTACTTATATACCTGAGGCTGATTCCTTTATCTCCTTTGAATAGTATTTACTTTATGGAGGCCCCCATGTGTCTGTCAGCTTGTCATGCTGTGGGGCTTGTGTGATGCTGTGTTGCTGAAAGTTATGCCACTGGCATCTCAGATACCAGCAGGGCTACCCATGGTGGACAAATTCCAGCTGAGCTTCCAGACTAAGACATGCTAGGGAAAAGGACCTTTCAATTAGTCATTGAAAACCCTATGAATAGTAGAGAAGCATTGTCAAATAGTAGTGCCAGAAAAGGAATCCCCCAGGCTAGAAGGCATTCAAGAAACAACTAGAAAAGAGTTACTTCCTCAAAGAAGTAATGATAGGAATGGAGTAAAGCCCATAGGACTTCTTTTTGCTGGTTTGGTATGACTCAAAATGAGAAGAAACAGAGACTGAAACAGTGGGCTCAAACACAAAAAGATCATGTGCATGGCACAGTTTTGGGTAGTGTTTTATTCTGCTACACATACAGTAACTATGCCAAACCTCCAAGTATCATCATCTTGTGGATTAAGAGGTGAGCATTTGAATGTTGGAGAGATTCAAACATGTAGTCCATAGCACTTACTGATCTGAGAGGTAAAAGATTTCTCATTATATATGCAATGTCCATTACTATGTCTCATTTAAATTAATCATGTTTGCCTGTGTTTTCTATTGGGTTGTTCATTTCATTCTTTCTGATTTATAAACTCATTTTTTAATATTTGGAATCTCAATTATTTGTCTCATATATCAGTTCAGTTTCATTATTAACATATTTTCTTTTCTAAAGAAACTTAAGATGTCTTTGCTACTTGTGAATTATGTTTAAAATATATATTGGCAGTTATGTAAGGAGCATTTTAGACTTATTATTTGCTTTGTCATTCATATCAATCATTGTACTTGGTTTCTAGGTAATTACTAAATATATTTTGACTGAAATTAACAAATGTGTTTGCTAAATTCTTAGTTACTGATACTTAGTTACTGACAGATTTAGACTTTTTGGTTATTATTTATAGTAAGTATACTACTACTACTCCCCTTCCTAAATTTCCATGTCTTAATCCCTGAAATTTGTGAATGTGTTACTTTCAATGAAAACCAACCAACCAAACAAAAACCCTATTCTTTTGTGATTTTAAAGATCTTGAGATGGGGGAATTATTCTGGATTATCTAGGTTGGCCAAAGGTAGCCACACATGTGCTTATGTGAAGGAGGAATAAAGGCCAGAGGTCATAAAGGAAGTAATCTTGGTTATATTGTGTTCCTGGTTTGAACATGTATAGAGGGTCTGTGTGAAAAGGAATGCCAGTGACCCCTAGAAACTAGAAAAGGTAAGAAAAGCTGGTTGCCATACCACATGCCTGTAATACCAGAGGCTCAGAAAGTTGAAGCAGGAAAATCATGAGTTTGAGGCCATAGGCAGCCTGTACAACTTCATTAGACCTTGTCTCAAGATAAAAAAAAAAAATCAAAAAGGGCCTGGGGTGCACCTTTGTGGCCCAGTGCTTCCCTAGCCTGCAAAAGGCCCTGGGTTTGACATCCCAGTACTGGGAGGAAGAAAAGAAAAAAGAAAACACAAGGAAGTGGATTGTTTACTAGAACCTCTGTAAGGAGTATAGTCCTGCCAACTCAATTAGGCTTCTGACCTCCACAAGTCTGAGATAATAAAATTATGTTGTTTTAAGCTTATGGTAATTTCTTATAGCATCAATAGATAACTAATACATTATTCTACTACTGATTTGGATTAATCACTATTATGTGGTTTATCTGTTTCTTCATTTATACTGTGGAGCTTCTATATTTTATTAGTGTTTAGATTCATGTTGAGTGAAGCCCTGAGAGGTTGTATATTTTGTGTAATGAGGTAGAACTCAGATTTGTCATTCTCTGGACTTTTTCTCTCAAATGAAGAAGACAGCATATTCAGATTAATACCCTCTGGGATTTCTACCACGTTAGTTTGGCTGTGGTAAAGCTGCTCATTCTTGTTGACTCAGTTAGTAAAAGCCTTATAGAATCATGATCACAGCGAACAAGGAGATTTTCCCTCCCAGAACAGGTCCAAAAGAGAGAGCCCAGCCTGCACAGGGGCAGAGGAATGGGGTAGCCTATGCAGATGGCTCTCCATTGAAACTTTGGACACCGACTGACTTCTGGGGGGGCTCTGAGGGCTTTCCACTGCGAGTGAACTGGCTATGTGAATTCAGCCTTAGCTCAGTCTATGCAACTAGGAGAGAGGCACTGTTAGTTGATTCTGAGAACTCATTTTTCATTACAAGGCCATAGGGCTGGAACAAACCATCCACACATATCCAGTCTGCATTTATTTAAGGGTGGTCATACAGCACTATGAAAATACTTTTTAAAGTATAAAATGTATGAATTTTAGAGGAACTGCAAAAGCTACCAAGCTTTATTTGCACCATACATTATTACAGAGGGATGACTTCATAAAACTGTGTAGACACTTTTGTGCTAATAAAGCATTGAGCAAATAAACTCAAATGTTTTTCAGACATATATGGGATAGTATATGTAAGCCCACAATATGCCATCAATACCATCATCCCATGATTGAAATGTTAGTTTAAAGATATCTCAAAAAAAGAGAAAAATTGTGCAAGATAAGGAATATTATTAAGTGATTTTAGCTTTTTGGACCAATGACATAACTATTAACTCAAATACACAATATGTTTTTTATGCTTTTTCCTTGAAAGCCTGACAAGATCTAGAACAAATTTTCTACTCCATTGCTTATAATGATACATCCATGGTTGGACACCACCATGTGTATAGTTTCTATACTCTGAGTGGTCAGACAGATGTGACTCTAGTCAACTATTATGACTGCACTATGATCTTACTGCATGACATAGACTACATGTTTTCCATGTTCCTATCAAAGTGATGCATGAATAACTAACTGAACACACCAGTCTTTGTTGTTTTTAGGTGCCATTGAGTAGGATCCAAATCATAGCAACCCTATGTACAGCTGAATGAAACACTACCCAACGTTGTAGTATGCACAAGAGTTTTTTATATTTGAGCCCAATGTTGCAGTAACTATGTTTCTTCTCATTTTGAGACATGGTACCTCAGTAAATGGAGGTCCTAGGGCTTTACTTCATTCTCGTCATTAAGGTAGACTCTTCTTTGAGGAAGCAATTCTTTTCCAATTGTTCCTTAAATGTCTTCCAGCCTGGGGGATTCACTTTCTGGTACTGTATTTGATGTTTTTCTGCTATTCATAGGGTTTTCAATGACTAATTATTTTGGGAGTGGGCTGCCGGGTCCTTCTCCTTAATATGTCTTAATCTAGAAGGTCAGCTGGAATCTGTCCACCATGAGTGGCCCTACTGGTATCTGAGATGCTGGTGGCATAGCTTTCAGTATCACAGCAATACACAAGCCTCCACAGCATGACAAGCTGACAGACATGTGAGGGAACACTAAGCTTACTTAATTTATCTTGGGACCACCTAAAATCTGGTAAAAATATAAATTGATATGGTGTTATATGACTTAATGGCAGTCGAGTTATGAGAAGTTTCACACTACTATTGGAATAGTTTAATTTACTAACTTGTTATTCCAGATTGGATACCAATATGGTTTTCTATTTCTTCTGGACAAACTATGTATTTTTCAAAGGAACAGTAATAGTCTCTTTGGTCCCTGGGTTGAAAGGCCACATGTGTGGCTTGTCAACATTTTGATGAAAGCTCTGTTAAAATAAACTAGGCCATTATCTAATGTGTATGGAAACTCTGGGGGTGGTAAAAAGGAGCCCTTTCTAACTGAGGAGAAAATTAATTTTGGTTTGGTTTCAAAAGAGTATTCATTTCTCCTTTGACTCATAAACAATTCAATGTACACAGCCTACTCAGTCTGGGATAATGCTTTAGTTTTAGGGTATTGTCAATAAGAAATGACATTGGTAATTCTTTGAATATAGTTTTTTTGTGTTATTAAAGAATACACATATTTAAAGAAATTGTCGTTTGTCTTTTCAATGTTTATTTACTAAGGAGTACAACAATAGTCAAAGGAACTTTAATTCATTCCTAAACCACAGTAAACAATGTTTTCTGAAGGTAATCAGTTATTTGGGGAGTCCACAGACTGCCATTCAATGTCTGATGTGAGCTCCTATTTCTCTATATCAACTACCACTTCCTTTTATCATTGTGGTTCATGTTTTGTACATGGATTAGGTACATGATGGGAATCTTTAGCTAATTACGCAACATTCTGTTCTGGCAAAAGAATCTCAACAGTGATCATAGAGTCCCACACTAAGGAATCTCCCAGGAAAGGTAGCATGGTGTGAAGTAGAAAGCTCCCAAGTCCTGAGGGCAGCTGCTGTCTTAGCTCTTCTAGTCATATCATTTGCACAGATCTCCACAGAGCGCTGATAGCACATGTGCTCTGCCAATAGCACAGGACAACGTGTGGCATAAATTAGATCAAAGATGTGTAAGTGGATTTGCAGGCCATGATGTTCTGGAAAAATAGAAGATACCACTTCTATTTGGTTCCATGGCTGCCTGCCTACCTGATCCAAGTTTTCCACACTGCCTGCTTCAGTGTCCAGTTTCTCACCCCAGTAGAAGCAGCAACAGCTCCCTTCTTCCCAGCCAGGGAACAAAGTTATCTTAGAGCTAGTGTTTTCCACTCAAATTGTTCATTCATCCCACCTCCTCCAGTTCTTGCTGTGCACAGAAGCCACCACCCTAGGGATGTGACCTACTTGCCTCACCACACACAGAGCTTTCCTCCCAGAGCTCATGCCCCTGGGGCACAGGAGAGTAGCTGGCTGTCTTCAGGCTTATGCCCAATCACCTCATGGTCCATGTGCTCCACCCACAGTACACTCCTCCCTGCTGCTTCCTTGTCCCTGTGCCTCTTAATATTGTTCTCATGTCTTGGAAGCATCAACATGACTCCCCTCTCATTACCAGTGTTCTTAGGATGTCATTTACTATGAGTCTGTGAGAATTCAAGTACTTCTTTCAATGTTGTTTATAAAACAGTAGTTGGTATTAATGTCAAAAGAGGATTAACAATTCTTCACAGTGCTTACTCCCCAGACAGGGCCTCACCATGAAAGGGAATTGTGGAGAAAACAGAAGTGGGATTCAGAAGAGATATAAGAAGATCAAGTCAAAGGATAGAGAACAGGTCTCTCTAGGAAGGGTTTAAATAACTAGAATTATTTTAGCCTACAGGCACAGTATGCAAAATGCAGGCCAGCTGTTCTCCCTCTCTACCAAAGAAGGCAACAAAGAAATGGTTTTAGATATAGCAAGAGGGATTTAGGTTAGATATACAGAAGAATTTCTTAATAATGTGGATTGCTAAATATTGAAAGGGTTTACAAAGCAAATATGTGGAATTTCCTTCTGTAGCAATCATTCCACACTAGAGTAGATTTTGCCTGGGTAGTGACAACTTTTCTCAAATGTCTATACATTCACTTCAGCAATTAAGCAAATAGACTGGAGATTTAGTAAATATTTCTCACTCATGACAAACTTAATATCCAAAAACAATTTTGGGGAGTTTTTTAGGGGGTTCTTTTTTTAAAATTGAGTGGAATATACATAAGATTACCATTTTGATCAGTTTAAGTGTACAATTTGTTAAGTACTTTCACATTGTTGTGTAACTAGCACCACTATTCATCTCCAGAACATTTTCATCATCTTAAATTGGAACTCTATATCCATTAAATAACTCTCCATTGTCCTTTCTCCTTGACCTTTAGTAACCTCTGTTCTACTTTCTGTTTTTATGAATTTGTATTTGGGGACACTTTGCTGGTCACTCCACAGAGTGGCCACCACCTTCCCAACATAGAGCCTGAAGTAATATGTCTCAGCTCTTTTGCTAGTAAAGTGAGAACAGGGCACCACTGTTCTGTCTGTGAGATGTGCCTAAGTAGGTCCTGTTATCTTTGAAATAATTTTTGTGAACATACAAGCAAGTGGCATCTGTTTGGTTGGGGCAGAGTGGCAGAGATTGGCTGATAGTACCAGTGGCTTTCTAATGTGTGGGAGGGCTCAGAGTCCTGTGGCGGGTGACATGAGTCAGCTTCCTAATTGAAGGAAAGATCTGTTTATGATGCTGGTGTGAAGCAGATCCTGTTCCAGTCTAGTCCTCTGGTGAGGTAAGGAGCTGGGAGTTATTACTGGAATCTCATCTCAGAGTATACTTTCTAGTCTTCTCACAAATCTACAAACTACTCTCCTCTGTGCTCCTGAGGAATCATTATTGCCTCTGCACAGGGGAGTCTAAGCTCATGTGTCCCCTTTGGCTTCTCCATAGCAAGCTGCCAAGCTGTTGTTGAGTCCCAGAATTGGTTTACTTGTTTACTCTCCATATATAGATCCAAGAGTGCCTGTAAGCTCCTTGGTGTCCAGGTCTTCACGTATTTGTAGCCCTCATGGCTTCTTACATTGTCCCAACATAGGAAAGCATTTAATCAATGTTGACTTTTTAACTAACCTATGTAGACATGAACTTACATGTGTATTGGTTCACAGTCCCTTCTAAATCTCAGTACTTTTTAAAGTTAATTATGTTTCTTGTTTTTGTACTTTGTGGTTTTCTAGTGACTTAAACACATCATTCAATTTTTATATGTTAGGATTTACTAGCACCTACAAAAAAGAAATAAAAGAATATGGATCAAAAACTAAAACCTTTTAATATTATTGTACAATGGTAATAGCAAACATGTATTTAGGGTTACTTTTAGAGAGGCTTTATACACTTTAATTCATTGATATTTCACATTATAGCACTCATTTTGCTAATGAGAACATGGAGGCACAAAGAGGTTCAATAATTTACCTAAGGTCACATAGTTCATGATTGGTAGAGATGGGATTTAAACTCAGGCAGTCTGATCCTAGAGTCTGAGTTCTCAAGCTCTGTGCCAACTCCGTTTTACAGGTAAAGAACAGTTACAGGAATGTCACAGTGATTTCATAGTAAGTGACATATCCATGGCCCAATATGTGTGCATTCCAAAGTAAAATGGTTTTATTTATTCTTAATTTTTCATTAGAATCTGATATTTGTACAGTAGCTCACAGTTTTCATTCTCTTTCATATTAGTACCACTTTGTTTTTCCATATCCTTTGTTCATATATTATTTTAGGTGTATGATGCTTTAGGAAATCCAGTTTCTCATCCAAGCTTCATACTAGCCTGGTAAAACAGAGATGAATTTTAGAATATAAATATCAAATGTTAAAAAATATAAAATTAATGTTGAAAATAATTAAATTTCAATTAATTTATTCCAATGTAGGAAGGCATTTAATCAATGTTAATTTAATTTAAAATTTAAAATTAACTTCAAAAAATGTAGAATTAATGTTGAAGAGAAAATCTATCACTCTCCACTCAATCTTACTCTTTAAAAGCAACCAATTTTAAATTTTTGTACTTAGCTACCCAGATAGCTGCATTTATAACTTTAAAGTTCAGATTTTTTCACCTTTTTCTTGATTTATGGTGTTTAGATACTACCTGCTACCAAGAATGAGGATTTATCTTGTTATCAGTATCCTCTTTTTCTTATAATATTCATTATTAGTATTTTTATTTTCTTAAAGGAGTAGTTATCTTTGAAATTTTAAGTGTTCTATACCTCTAATTGTTTATTTCAGCTGTATCTGGAGCCCTGTTTAAGTAAGAGAATTTTAGTAAATTACACTTTCACATTTGCTTGAAACTTTCCTTCTCCTAGTTTGTGATACTATACCTTCAATTTTATATTATCAAAGTTGTTGACATTTAAATTATGTTCTGTAATCAGAGTTAAGGGCTCTATGCTTTTTCTATTGGTTTATTATAAGATTCAGAAGTCAATAAATGTCTTAGACACCATGCCAGTCTCTCAGTCATCACTCTATCACCATGACAAAATTCCTGAGATAAACAACGGATAAAAAGGAAAGGTACATTCTGGGTCACAGTTCAGGAGTTTGAGTCTATAATCACCCGGCCCTGTTGCTTTGAGCCTGTGACAACACAGTACATCATGATGGGAGTATGTGGCAGAGGAGGCTGTTCACTCCGTGGTGCCAGGAAACAGAGAGACAGAAAGAGGATGGGATCCCAATATCCCCTTCACGGACACACCCCTAATGACCTAACTTCCTTCCACTAGGCCCCACTTCTTAAAGGTTCTACTACCTCCCAATAGTGCCAGAGGCTGTTCACCAAGTCTCTCCTTTTTTGAAGTAATTGGGAGTTGAACCCAATAGAGCCTTGCACATACTTTGTATGTCTCAGACTTGTGATCCTCCTGTCTCCCACTGCCGAGTGGCTGAGATTAAAAGGATGTGCCACTGTGCCTGGCTTCAATATAGCAGCTAGTTTATATTTTATTTTCTAAATATTTGAGTTATGATTATTGATTGGACTACTTAGAAGAGACTCTTGTTAGAGTCGAGGTAGAGTAAATTCTCTTTTCTATATGGCATGGATTATTTAAAATCAGTTATGTAAAACATACCATATAAGTTGTTCATATTTGGAGCAAGACAATTCATTTGTCCTGGGGTTTCTAGTCAACTTTTATCATCAGGTTTACCTATTCTCTTAAATATGTTGAATGAAGCTTCCCCTACCTTTCTAGCATCTGGTATTTTTGTTCCCCTAGACTTGGCTCTATTGATAAGCAGTTTAGATCTCTCATGCTTATACTTCTCCTCACTACTTTCCTTGGATGGACTTCTGTGTTTTGGATTCTACAGCTTCCCTTTAGTCATCAATCCTGTGCCAGTTTAGGTATAGTCTTAAATAAGGCAATCAATAGTTTTAGATCTTTATGTTTCCAAGTGTCTTTTCTTCTTGTGTGTTTCTATTTTGGCTACTGGGAAATTCTAGTTTGGAAATTACTTTCTTTTAAAATCTTAAAGAAATTGCTGCATTATTTTCCAGTATGAAGTACTTATTGTTGAGAAGTTTGAGGCTAGTCTAATTTTTATTTCTTCTTAGGTGACCTTCTTTTTCTTCAAAAACTTTTAGAATTCTTTGTGTTCTAAAATTTTACTGCATAATGAAGGTTGTTATCATGAACACACATGCACATACACATGCATGCACATACTTAATACAAGCTTAATACATTTAGCTTAGGGAAAATCTCTCCTATCATTTTAAAATAAGTTCTTTAATTTCATTTTCTCCATGCTTTTTTAAGTATTAAAATTGTAATATTCAATATATACTAATAACAAAAGATTAATATAAATCATGATTGATTTCTGCAATTACAAGAGATACTCAAAGTGGTTACCATTGTAATTAAATTCAACTTTGAAAAGTAATACATGGATACCATCTCTCAAAATGTGTATACATTTTTTCCAAGTAATCTTATTTTACTAGTATTTTTCAGTATATAACTTAATGGGTCTCATAAACATTTTTATGTGTGCATGATTGCATATTGTTCATGTACACCTCCCCTAAGTCCCTCACGGCATCTTCCTCTTCCCTTCCCTCCCTCCTCAGCAGACTCCCTTTCTACTTGGATGTCTTGTGTGTGTGTGTGTATATATATATATATATATATATATATATATACACATATACATATTCATATATATATTCATATATATTCATATATATTCATATATATATTCATATATATATATATGAATGTATGTATATCCCAACCATGTGTCTGTCAGTTTGCTGTACTGTGAGATTTTCTGTGTTGCTGTGATGCTGAAAACTATGCCACTGGTATTATAGATACCAGCAGGGTCACCCATGGTATACAGGTTTCAGATGAGCTTTCAGACTAAGACAGACTAGGGAGGAGGACTGAGCAGCCCACTCTCAAAACAATTATCCATTGAAAACCCTATGAATATCAGAGAAACACTGTCAGGTATAGTGCCAGAAAATGAGCTCCCAGGTTGGAATGTACTTAAAAGATGACTGGGGAAGAGTTGCCTCCTCAAAGTAGAGTCTGCCTTTATGACGGGAATGGAGGAAAGCCTCTGGGACCTCCATTTGCTGATGTGGCATGACTCAAGATGAGGAGGAGCAACTGTAAACAACCATTAATACTTGGAACATGGCATGTATGTAGTATGAATCTAGGAAAATTAGAAATCATCAAAAGGGAAATGGACCACATAAATATTGACCTTTTAGATACTAGTGAGCTAAAATGGACTGGTATGGGCAATTTTGAATCAGATGGTCATATTGTCTACTAAGCCAGGAATGACAGATTTTAGACAAATGGGGTTGGATTCATCACAAAAAAGACATCTCAAGATCTATCCTGACATACAATCCTGTCAGTGATAGAATAATATCCATATACCTACTAGGAAGGCCATTTAATATGACTATTATTCAAATTTAGGCACTCCCCATTAAGGCTACAAATGAAGAAAGTAAGATTTTTTTACCAGTTTCTGCAATGTGAAATAGATTGAACATGCAGTCTGGATGTACTGATAATTACTGGTGACTGGAATGCAAAAGTTGGAGGCAAAGAACCTCAGTAGTTGGAAATATGGCCTTGGTGACAGAAACAATATTGGAGATCACAGTAGAATTTTGTCAGACCAATGATTTTTTCATTGAAGATACATTTTTTTCACCAATATAAATGGCAACTATACATATGGAATTCACCAAATGGAACATACAGGAGCCAAATTGACTACATTTGTGGAAAAAGACAAATGAAAAACTCAATATCAAAAGTCATAAAAAGACTAGGTGCAGATTGTGGATCAGACCATCAACTGCTCATATGCAGGTTCAAACTGAAACTGAAGAAAATTAGAACAAATATAAAAGAGTCAAAACTTGACCTTGAGTGTATCCCACTTGAGTTCAGAGACCATCTCAAGAACAGATTTGAGGCATTAGACAAGGAACAGGTGAGTTGTGGCATGACATCAAAGACATCATTCATGAGGAAAGCAAAGGTTATTAAAAAGACAGGAAAAAAAGAAAAGACCAAATTACATGTCAAAAAGACTCTGAAACTTGCCCTTGAACACTGGGTAGCTAAAAAGGAAAACATGATGAAGTTAAAGAAGTAACCAGAAGATTTCAAAGAGCAGCTTGAGAAGACAAAATCAAATGCTATATAGTGACATGTGCAAAGAGATGGAGATAGAAAAATGAAAATGAAGAACATGCTGTTTTTCTCAAGGTTATAAATTGAAGAAAAAATTCAAGACTCAAGTGGCAATAGTGAAGGACACTACAGGGAAAATATTAAATTACACAGGAAACTTCAAAAGAAGATGGAAGGAATGCACAGAGTCATTATTCCAAAATAATTAGTGGATGACCAACCATTTTAAGAGGTTCCCTATGATCAGGAACCAATGGTACTGAAGGAAGAAGAGGAAGCTTCCTTGAAGGAATAGGTGAAACAGAAGGCTCCAGAAATTGATGGAATACTAATAGAGATGTTTCAACAAACAGATGTAGCACTGGAGGTGCTAATGTACTTATGTCAAGAGATTTGGAAAATGGCTACCTGGCCAACTAACTGGAAGAGATCAATATTTGTGCCTGCTCCCAAGAAAGAGGATTCAACTGAATGTGGAAACTATCAAATGATAACATTAATATCACACACAAGTAAAATTTTGCTAAAGAACATTCAAAAGTGACTGCAGCATTACATACAGGGACAACTTCCAGAAAATCAAGCTGGATTCGGAAGAGAACATGGGACCAGGGACATCATTGCTGATGTCAGATAGGTATTACCTCAAAGCAGAAAATACCATGTTGTTGTTAGATGACATGGAGTTGGGTCCAACTCGTAGTGACCCTCATAGGGTTTTCAATGGTTGATAGTTTCGGGATTGCTTTGGGAGTGGATTGCCATGTCCCTCTCCCTTTTTTTGTGGTGCTGAGGATCGCACCTAGGTCCTCAGAGAGATCAGAGCAGTGCTCTGCCAACTGAGCCAAACCCTAGCCCACCAGACAATAACATGAAGATGTCTATATATGTTTTTTTGACTGTGCAAAGGTATTTGACTGTGTGGATCACAACAAATTATGGATAACATTGTGAAGAATAGGAATACTAGAGCACTTGATTGTACTCATGAAGAATCTGTACATGGACCAGGAGGCAATTATTTGAAAGAACAAGGAAACACTGCCTGGTTTAAAGTCAAGAAAAGTATGCATTAGGGTTGTACCCTCTCTACATATCTGTTCAATCTCTATGCTGAGCAGATAATCTGGGAAGCTGAACTTTATGAAGAATGAGGTATCATGATTGGAGGAAGATTCATTAACAACATGCAATATGCAGATGACACAACTCTGCTACTGAAAGTGAAGAGGATTTGAAACATTTACTGGTGAACGTCAAAGTACACAGCCTTCAGTATGGATTGCACCTCAACACGAACAAAATAAAAATCCTTACAGCTGGCCCGGTGAACAATTTCATGATAAATGGAGAAAAGATTGAGGTTGTCCAAGATTTTGCATTACTTTGTTCTACAACAACACCCATGGAAGCAGTAATCAAGAAATCAGAACATGTGTTGCACTGGGAAAAGCTGTTGCAAAAGATCTTTTTAAAGTACTGAGAAGTGAAGATGTCACGTTGAAGATGAAGGTGCACCTGACTCATGCCATGGTATTTTCGGTCATATCATGTAGTTGTGAAAGTTGGACATTGGATAAGGGAGACAGGAAAAGAATTAATGCTTTTGAATTCTGGTGTGGGAGACTAATATAGAATGTACCACGGACTGCCCTAAGAACCAACAGATCTGTCCTAGAAGAAGTACAAACAGAGTGTTCAGAGTGTTCCTTGGAAGCAAGAATGGCTAGACTGCATCTTACATATTTTGGGTAGTCAGGAGGGATCAATCCCTGGAGAAGGACATCATGTTTGGGAGAGTGGCAGGTCATTCTATTCTGTTTTCTGTGCAAAATTTTTTTCTGTTTTATTATATTGGTCTTTTAGCTTTGTGTTTCTGATTTTCCTCTATATATTTTTTGTTATTTAATCATTTTTAAATAATAATAAATGAAGCTCATTATTCCCAGTGGATTCTATAAATTTCCTCTGTTGTTGTATGAGTAGGCTCATTTCCCAAAATTCCCTATGATGGCTTTGAACTTTGTCTGTTTTATGTATGTAGGTTTATTTCAGGTTGAGTGATATTGACATCAGCTGACAGATTGCAGTTTCCCTAAATGCTGAAACAAAACAAATTTAGGTGTCTATACTCTAACAGAAGCCTAAATGGTTCAACCATTTTATTTCTTGAGGAGACTTCCTTTACTTGCTGATGTACAAAAGAGGAATGAAGGACATTGACAGCTATTTGATTCATAGATCTCCAAATAATCTCCATTTGCTGTAATTCTCACTCCTACATTTTATGTTATTTGCCAACTTCAATATGGTGTCTTCAATGGGAAGACTAACTACTACCTCTTCCTCTACTCTAGTCTACTCTTAGTGGATTGAGACCTACTCTTTGTTCTTTTTCATATTTTAACAGGGTTTTATCCACTTTCTGTTCTGATGTTAACCACCTCTCTCCCATTATCTTCTTTGTCAATGAAATTGTTTTTTATAAAATCACTAGAATTTCCATGGAGTCCTGGGGTCAAGGGGAAGTTTATTGCTCATTGTATTTTCTTGGTTTAGAAGTGACACCACAAATATTATTGTTGGGATCACTGGAGATTACCACCAGTTAATCACTCATCTCTCTTCTTAACTCTGGAACAAGTGACAACAAAGATAATAGTCTTCTACCTCAGAAAGAAAAAAAGAGTCACACAAATACAGTGACAATTGATGCATTATCTCTTCTTTAAAAAAGGAACCAAGACTAATAGCTGTTGGAGTCTTTCTAACTATATCATTTAATTAAGTCACTCTTTCTTTCTGGGAGAAAGAGAGGAAGCAAAAAGAATTGATTCTCTCACATAGTAACTATACTGTAATCCCTAAGGCAAGAAAGAGAATTAATACAGTTAAGAAATTCTAAAAAAAAGAAAAAAAAGGAAACAAAAGGATCTTCAGATTCTTATTAATCCACAACATTTTATTAACCAAAGTTCCTGTGTTTTTCTACTTTCAAACTTTCTGATACATATTCTTATAACACAGAAAGTGTTTTTATTTTCTGAATTTCTCATTCCAGTCCTTCAGTTTCCTAGGCAATAGCTCACTCTCTCTATAAGTGCCCAGTAGTAAATCACAAGTGTCTGTACTTCTTTGTGCCAGAAAAAGCACAAAAGTAAAAAGCCTCCCTCAGGAGATATAAGTGTTGTGGGTTTTCATGACCCTGCAGACGGCTGGGATTCAGTGAAAGTCCATTTTATGTGTGGATAGCTCCTGACATAGCTCCTCTCACAAAATAGCTGGTGATGACATTTCAGCCATTTTCATGAAGCATCTCAGTTTTTCCTCTTCTCAGCTTGAGATCAGTTCCTGAATTACAATCCCTGGCAGAACAGCTAGAACAGGAAGACATTAAGTTGCTGGCACAGAGAAGCTCCCTTCCTTCACCCTGTGATTCCATTAAAGCATCTCAGCTAAAAGACTTTGACCTTTTGCTGAAGGTTTTTATGATAGACATTTCCATTTGAGGAAAAGAGACAAACTAGCTGAAATAAGGTTTTCTAGTACTTTGTCCTTCATAGCATAAAAATGAAAAAGTAAAAGAAAGCATATTATTCAGGCAATTCAGCCAAAACAAAATGACATTTGTGACCTGATGACCTGAATAGTATAGAAACCCTTTCTTCTATCATTCCAATATTATAGAGCTTCTCTGATATATTACGCAGCATACTCATAATTGGTATATAAAGATGGCTAGGGCTAGTGTCCTACTTTTAAGGAGCTCACAGTCTAGTGAGGGAGACAGAAGAATGAACTATTAACTACAATACTATGAATTACATACTATGATAGGATATGCTTTGTGTGAGTATGTGAATGAATATAGACTAGCAAGAACAGTAGCTTGTCCACCCAGTATAAAGAGTAGGGAGTGCATGGGAGATGATTGTTGAACTGAATTCCAAAAGTAAAGACAGACTTGTAGAGAGACAAGCAAGGACATTCTAGGCAGAGGAAATAGAATACAGTTGGCTTTCTGTGTCTGCTTCCTATGATTCAACCTTTTTTTTTTTTTTTTTTTTTTTTGTAGAAAAAGGATCTATACTGAACACATATAGGTTTTTTTTTTTCAATTTTCATTATTTCCTTAACTATGCGTGTCCAACCTTTTGGCTTTCCTGGGCTGCACTGAGTAAAAAGGAATTGTCTTGGCCCACACATAAATTATGTAATATTGTTAGTGCATATGGGGGGGTTACAATGAAAACAAATCCTAAAAAAACACATGATGTTAAAAAATTTTGTGGAGTCACATTACTAGCTATCCTGGGCTATATGTGGCCCTTGGGCTATGGGTTGGACATGCCTCCCCTCAGCAATATAATATAACAAATATTTACTTTATCCAGGGTTCTTTAGAGGAAGAGAACCAATAAAAAGGTATTTATTAGATTGGCTTAAATGACTGGAAGCCAGATAGTCCCACACCTATAGTCTGTATTACATGGTGGAGTGCCAGAGAACCCAGTAGCTACTCAGTCTGAGAAGGTAGAAGCCTCAGAACAAGAGAAACCAATAATGCTGTGCCAATCTCGGACTGAAGGCCTGGAAGCCCCTTGGAGAGTTGCTGGTGTGAGTTCATGTCGAAAGCCTGAAGAAGCTGGAGTCTGATGTCCACAGGAGATGGCAGCCACAATAGACATACTTGTGCAGGAAGAACAGAGCTGGCATGAACTGACTGGCTTCAGTTTTCCTTATTTTTATCCCATCAGGGCCCCCAAAGTATTTGATGATCCACCTACAGTCAGAACAGATTAGTTTTTTTTTTTTTTCTTTGCTGTTGTCGTTGGTTTTATGGTGTTTTTTTTCCCCTTCAGTCGATGTCTCACACATCAGTTGTCTCTGGAAATGCTCTCACAGATGCACCCAGAAGTGTACCTTACTAATTTCCAAGTCATCTCTCAATCCAATCAACTTGACAGTCAAGATTAGCCATAAAAATTAGGTACCATAAATAATCTAGATCTGATTTAAAGTATATGGGAAGATGTGCATAGATTATGTGTAAATTGTGTATAAAGGACTTAAGCCACTATAGACTTTAGTATCTGTGGGGGTGTCCTGGAGCCAATCCCCCCTCAGCTATCAAAAGATGACTGCATTTAGATAGAGTAGCAAGAAAAATGGAAGTGTAATAAAGCAAAGAGCCATTAGAGATGGAGCTGAGTGGGGGTAAAGGGAAAGCTAAATGATAGCAGATGAGATCAGAGAATAGATGAACGGCATGGTAGACATGAGAAGGACTTTGAGCTTTATCTTGTAGGTCCATCTTTTCTAACTTGCATGAGTTTCCTATGACTTTTGCACCCTGAAACTTCTGGTGGCATTCCAAAAAGTAAACTTGTGTCTGTAGCCACTACAGAGCTTTTTTAGTCACAATTTGAGTAGAACTTAGGCATCCTTTCCTGACTATTCAAAGAAGGAAATTCTCCTGATGTTTCATAAGTGTGTGCTCTTCTTGGACTAACTGGATATTTCTCTATGCCACTTAGCTTACCTGTTCCTTCTGTACTTCTCTCTATTACCTTTTGAGCCCCCAATTCAGTGTCCAGTGTGTCGGATGCCACTATAAGAGGGTTATACTTTGCTGGAGCTACCAAAACAAAACATGCACATTGTCCAGAGTTTGGCAATGACTGTGAAAATGACCAGCTGAAAAACGATCAACTGAGAATTATTCCTAGGAATCCACTGAAATTAAGTAAGAAGGTGCTAAGAAAAATATTTATACTTGGGGAACTTAATTCTTGAGGATGGACCATTAGAATACATTGTACTCAGAACTTTATCTAAGTTGTACCCATGGGAATGATGGGCAATGTATATACCTAAATAAATATGTGTAAAGTTTTAGAAAGCAGCTTAGCATATAGAATTAACAACAGGCTCTGGAGCTAAATAACCTGGATTTGAATTCTTGATCTTATACTAACCTATTATTATGACATTATATGGCATTATAAAACATCCCTGTACCTCAGTTTTTTCATCTGTAAGGTAGGGTGTATAGTAGTAATTCTTAGAATTGTTATGAGGATTAAATCAAATTAATGTTAGGCATAAAACACATGTTCAGTAAAAGGTAGTTATAATAATGAGCAGATAAAATGGATAGAATAAAAGAGGTACAGAAAGAAGGGAGACAGAATAACTTGAGTAGTTGGAATAATGATTGGTTACATGATTAAAGAAGAAAGAATCTAGAAGGAGGTGAAAATTTAGGGAGGGCCATGAAAACAGTTTGAGGAGGCTATAATATAAAGAAGGTGTCAGAAAATGTATATATTTCTAGGGACAAACACTTTCCATTTTGCTGTTTTAAGAATGTGTTGTATGAAGCATTCATTTGACTAGTGCCATCTTTTGAGAGAACATCATGCTACACATTGCTGCTGTGATTTAATTCAACTTCAAAAAGTTAACATCTCTTAAAATATGTATACACTTTTTGGCACTCAATGTATATATTGAGGTGATAAATAGTTGAATACATTTAAATCTGAGGCCCCTAGGAAAGACTAAGATGAATATAAATTTGGGGTACCACCAGCCTATAGGTGAAAGTTAAGGCCAAGGAGTAGAAGAGATTGCCAAGGAGAGAAGTAGGAGAAGAAAACAACTTATCCCCTTAAGAGAATTACTTCTGTGATTTGGAAGTGGTTTGTGCCCCCAAAGAGTCGTGTGTTGGAAGCCTGGATCCCAGTATGGCAGTGTGAGAGGAGGCAGAAACCTTAAGAGAGTCTTAGGTCACTGGAGGCACTGCCTAGGAAGGGAACGTTGGTCTTCCGGTGTGAGTTCTCAAGAGAGCAAGTTGTTGTGAGAGCCTAAGCTGACCTCTGGATCTCTGTCTGGCTTCCTGTTTGGAGATGTGAGCTCTTCCCACAGACTCCTGCCGTTTTCCATGGGGTCTTCTCCAGAGCCAACCCTACACTGTTTGGACTTTCAGCCTCTAAAACTGTGAGGTAAATAAATCTTTCCATATGTAGCCAGCCTTAGGTGTGTCCTTATAGCAATGAATATGGTCTTGTACAATTACTTAAAATATATAGATAATTTCCATTTTTTCCTTTTTTTAAGTCAATGTTGTTTTATCTGTCCAACAATGTAAATAATGTATGCTTTTGGCATAAAATTCTGAGTAACTTTCTTAAAAGTTTTTTTAAAATATCATTTGTGATTTTTTTCATTATCAGTTAGGCTTCACTAGGAGAAGAAAATCTTTATCTCACATACTTCCAACACAAGACAAATGTAAAATACCACTTACTCTGTTATGTTCAATGAAGGCCAAACGAAAGCAATCAGCCTGAGTTCACCCATCATTAGATGAAAGGCCAGCTGTGTCCTGTCCAGACAGGAAGCTGGGAGCCAAGCAACAGGGGGATGCACCACTTACTCTGTGATGGAGGAAGAATACTAGGACCCTTTGTGCTGCTGACACTTTGGCAGGGCAGGCTGGTATTAGGGGAGAAAGCCTGTGATTACTTCAAGTACAGACATTGTCCCTTCAGTTTTGTTACTATGCAGCCTGGAAGTTAAACTGCAAAGTGACCACCATGGTACTGTGATGGTTCCACCTTTGCCCCTCTCGTCTCAGATGAAGTGGCTATGGAGAGGAAGAGGACTGCTGCATGTGGCCTCTTCAGAGGGGCCATGATTCAGAAAATCTTTCTGCAGTAACCCAGTGGAAGCTCTGAGTCCGAGTCTCCACCTCTCTTTCTCTCTCCCTCTACCCTTTCCAGTGTCTGTTTGGGTTGAGAAGAGTCCAGTGGTGGATAAACCAACATACTGTTCATACTCAGTATGGACACAGAGCAACCAACTAAACCCATGCCAGTAAGCAAAGTTAGGCTCCAGTTAATTCACCTAGCATTTGGCAATCAAAACACCTAGAAAGAAGCCATTTTAATTTTAGCTTTCCTGCAAGTTGTGTTTCACCCTTTAGGTATTTTTCTGAATTATCAATAGGGAACACATCATAACATTTTCAATACTAAGAGCCTCTAAAAATGAAGTGTCCCTAAGCAAATGACCCCCCACGTGTCTGTCAGCTTGACATGCTGTGGGAGCTTGCATGTTGCTGTGATGCTGAAAACTATGTCACCAGTATTTGAGATACCAGCAGGGTCACCCATGGTGGACAGGTTTCAACTGAGCTTCCAGACTAAGAAAGACTAGGGAGATGGACTCCGCAGCCCACTCCCCAACAATTAGCCATTGAAAACTCTATGAATAGCAGAGGAGCATTGTCAAATATAGTGCTGGAAAATGAGCCCCCCCAGGCTGGAATGCATTCAAAAGATGACTAGGGAAGAGTTGCCTCCTTGAAGAGTCAACCTTAATGATGGGAATGGAGAAGTCCCCTGGGACCTCCATTTCCTGTTGTGGCAAGACTCAAAATGAGAAGAAACACAGTGGCTGTAACAACAGGCTCAAACATAAAAAAAGATCATGTGTGTGGCACAATTTTAGGTAGTGTTTCATTCTGTTGGACATAGGGTTGCTGCAAGCTGGATCCAACTCAGTGGCACCTAACAACAACAAGCAAATGATAAAAAGATGCTCAGTGTTAATACTGTGGAGTGGTATGTGGTGAGCAGGGAGTATCTATCCCTCACTTATTTCTAAGACCATACCTATTTCCCTTGCATATGGGGAGGAAAAAAGGACCCAATGTTCTCTTTACAGACCTTTAATCAATTGTCTGTATACATCTGGTTGACCTCCTCAGCTGAGATATGAAGAGAGATATATGACCTGTTTCTTTTGGCATTTTGTCCCCTATTGGCTGCCTTCCACTGAATTTAGGATTAGCCACTTAATCTAGCTTTCGGCACTCTGTTTACTGTTACTCAGAGACCTCATATTACATGGTATTTTCAGTTGATGACTCCTTAGTACTGTATGAAGTTGTTAGAAAATTGTCCTGTATTTTCACAAATATGTTCTCTCCAAGTATCACTAAACACTGCACAGAATTGCCATTTATAACCAATCACAGCAGGCAAGGCCTAGAAATGGCAAACTTTCTTCCTGAACTTCCAGAAAATATGTCTAAGTACGTAAAGTTAAAAACAAATAAATGAACAAAGAACATGGCCCATCTGAAACTGACTTCAAAATCCTGAAAGATTTTTACTCTTGGTCATGAAAGATTATTGTGTAGGAAATCTTAAATTTTCCTACTCAATGTTTTGCCTTGCTCTTCCCAGAGTTTCAAATTGCAGGACCATTTTAATGTCACCATGCAGAGCTCATGGCAGTTAGAGGAAGCTACTTAGGTCCTAACAATTTCACCCTAGATTTACCATCCTCAAAGATGTGTTTCTTCTCCTGTGTTTCTTACTGCTCTGCCTCCCTGTACATTTTCCTTGCGTAGATGGAGTGTGGGAGAGAGTGGTCACTTCTTTCTAAGAAAAGATGTCTTGGGGTTTTCTTGTTGACATTGAAAGAAGGAAAAAGAAAAAAAAAAGGAGACATCCTCCATCCTTTTAAATTCTACTCTATTGATTGGTTTCCAGTTCTGAAAAGGCTTCAGAGAGTACTCAGAATCTCTTTGAACATGACTAGGAGAATTTTGATAGATTAAGAACAAATGTTAGCAATCAAGACATTCCAAGAATTTTCTGCTTTCTTCAGGAGTATTTCAGATGGGCTGTGTCTAAAAGACAAAATAGGATATGTAGCGTTTCTGACCCTTGACCTCTGTGATGTGCTGCGAGATATAGTGCTGGGTGGTTGGGAGTGAGGAGGGGGGGACCAAGACTTTTGCAATCATGTTGTAGATAAAAGAGTCTCTTCTTCAACCAGAAAGGGGTGGCTTCCCTAGCTAATGTGGGAAAACTAATCTTTGAAAGCAAAGACCTTGGGTATAGAAGCTTTTGTGCCTTTAATTAATTCATGTTACTTATTATAACACAAGTGGGAGGTGATTTGAACATTCTATGTGTGTGTGCACATGTGCATGTGCTCACAAGAAGGGCTGTGGATTAAAATGAGTTACAGTAAAATTTGTTTCACTTCCAGAAAAGATTAAAATGTTTCTTTTGACACATTGCTCCTAATTAAAGTAATTCTTCATTTTCTGTTTCCTTTAAGTAAAAAACTGTGGCTTTGTTTAACCTTCCATCAATTAACTCTCCCAAAGGAAAATAACCTTGAGCCCCATTAACACACACATTTAATTCTTTATTGACAGAAAGGAGAAGCAATGGCTGCTACCCACCCAGGAGCGTGAACCTCACTGCAGCTCCACTCAGATGCCCTGTGTGCTCCAACCTCAAGGTTCCTGCTCTGTCTGACAGGGGTTTTACCTTTGAAATCCTGCCTCCTGCAAGTTTCACCAACACACACCACCATATACTTCTAATGAAATTATGCTGCTACAAATGATTGCACAGGAACATTCTTCATTCACCAAACATGTTTTGATCTCCTTTGTGTTATGCATTGAGGACACAGTGAGCAAAATGAACATATTCACTTCTTTTCTGGGGCTTACAGTCTGTAGGGAAGAGAAAAATTCATCAAATAATTAACATAATTTACAATTAAATATAATTAAAAGCATCATAAGAAAACTACCAGTCACTATGAGAATATATTAGGGACATGATTTATAAAGGGCAAAGAGGAATTGGGAGAGTTGTCAGTAAAGGCTTTTCTTAGGAGAAATGTGTTATCTGATGGATGAGTGGTGTATTAATACAATGAGGTTAAATATAGCAATTAAAATCAATGAGTGAGAACAACATGTATGCAAATGGTGACCTAATGCATAATGTTTGGGAAAATCAGGCTGTAAGAGGATACTGTGATATATTGAATCATTTTGCACTTCATATACTCCCTATGCTTTTTACCATGTGGCTTTATAGTACTTCCCACTAAAATGAGCAGATTATATTTCTATACCCCACTGAAATTTGTTTTAGCTGTATCATTGGCTTTAGTCCATGAAAAGCAGACAGGGATGAATGTGTCTGTTTTAGCGGAGGTCTCAAGAGAGATTGCATCTTTCTTCCCACCACCTTGTGCTCTGATGATCTGTGCGATGAGCCAAGCTCACGTGGCCTCTACTCTTTAGCCCAAACCCAGAGCAAAAACACATGGAACAAATGTGAACACAACCAAGTCCAGGCCACTTTGTGTAGCTACCTGGATGGACCCATTCTACATCAGCCAATCTGCAGTTGACTGATAGGCCACTGACTGTGAGAATAAAAGTTTGCCCATAAAACCACCCATTTTGGAGGCAGTTTGTTGAATTGCAGTTTTGTGTAATAGTCAACCAACACAGATCCAGAGAATAGATGCCACTTATGCACAGCTTGAAAATTCAGTAAAATAGAGATGCATATTATATATGAATATATATACACATTAACATCATTAAAAATAGGAATAGGAAAGATAATAAATTCACAAGATCCACATCAGTCATTAGAGTACATTGCTACCTTCAACAGTATCTGTAATGTTTTATTTCTTAAAAATAAAACCGAAACCTAAAGTCTAATTGGCAATATCAATCAGTAGAGCTCAATGGTAGATAAACAGGTATTTGTCATATTATTCTCCATAATTGTTCACATGTTTGAAAGAAGGCATTTTTTAAGAAAAAGATTGACAGACTTTCATTTAAAAAGTTAAAATCTCATAATGCTGTGCATCCCTTCCCACAGAATACGCAATTGGCTAGAACTTAATTTGGCTATCACCTTTTGCATAAAGGCAGTGATGTTTAATTTTATGTCAGCTTGGGCAGGCTACGGTACCTACTTGTTTATTACAAATCCAGATGTTGCCATGAAGATGTATTTTTGGATGGGATTAGCATTTAAATCAATAGACTTGGAGTAAGGCAAATTAGCCTTTACATTGAGGTGGGCCTCATCTAATCAGTTGAAATCCTTAAGGAAAAGGACTGAGACCCCTCAAAGAAGAAGGAATTCTACCTCCAGACCATCTTTGGATTCTAAACTTGCAATATCACTTCTTTCCTGAGCCTACAGCCTGGTATGACCTTAAGACTTGGGACTTACCTATCCCCTAATTATTGTTGTTGTTGTTGGGTGCCCCCCAATTACATGAGCCAATTCCTTAAAGTCTCTCTGTCTCTGTCTCTATGTCTCTCTGTCTCTGTCTCCCTCTCTGTCTCTCTGTCTCTCTCTCTCTCTCTCTCTCTATATATATATATATATGTATATATCTTTATATTTGTTACTATATTTTCTGATCATTCTGTTCAAACAAAATGAGTCAGTTAAGTGTCTGAATACGAAGGTGAAAAATCCCTAGTGTCTGAGTTTTGTCAACACGTTGAGTATCTTTGGTGACATTTTTGCAAGAATACTTTATCAATTACTTTTGGACTGACATTAGCAGAATTCTAAGATGCCTCTTGAGATTCTTGCTCCTGGGCACGAGTGTCCTATGTGTTATCTCCTCTGATTGAGTTCAGTGCTTCTGATCTAATCAGCTGAGCCCTATTAAAGGAGTTACAGGGAGAAAAGTCAGAGAAATTCTCCTGCAGGCCTTCAGGGCATAAGATGCTGTTGTGGAGAGTGCATGTGTCAGAGAACTGCAGGTGACTTCTGGAAACCGAGTGATCTTGACTGACAGACAGCAAGAACACAGGGAACCTAATCTGTAACTGCAAGAAATCAAAACTTGTTAACAGCTGATGAGTTTGCAAGGGGACTCTGAGCTTTAGATGAGCTCATAGCCTTGATTTCAGCTTGATAAGGCCCTAAGCAAAAAAGCAGTTATGTTGTGCCAAAACTCCTGACCCACAGAAACTGAGATGGCAAATTTGTGTTGTATTAAATGGCTAAATTTGTGGTAATTTGTTATATAGCAATAGAAAACTAATACGATGACTGAAGTAACTGTTAGGAAAATGCTTAATCTCTTCAAGTGAGGGGGAAGTCGAGGTACAGATGTCATCTTGGCCAACTCCTTCCCATGGTGGAAGATACCAAGGGCCAGAGGAGCAATATGAATTGTCCAGGGATGAACATCAAGCTGGTGACACAAGGTCTCTAGAGTCCAGGAAGGAGATGAGAAATAGCATAGCACATGGACAAAATATTATGAGGAGAGAGAAAGCATAATATAGTAGAGATTCCAATCTCATCCAAAACACCCTTACAAAAACATCCAGAATGATGTTTCACCAACTATCTAGGCACCATCTAGCCAAATTAGCACACAATTAATCATGACTACTTTATTCTTACTCCAACTGTTTTAACCTTATTGCAACATCTTATCTACAGAGCTTACCACTTTCAATAATCACCTAGGTATCCATTCTTTGCTAGCTGCCCAGATTGTTCACTGGAAACAGCTTGTACTACTTTACCACGTCTACTCTTTAAACTCAAGAATCTACTACTTTGAACTATGTCATCCTATTCTATTGACTTTCACGAGCAACACTGAATTCAAGATATTGTATAAACTTCAAAATTTCTGTGAGAAAATAATTTTGAATCAGGAATATGAACTAATATTAAGACCTACAAGTATCTGTGAAGTTTACGCCTCACATAATTTCTGTAGAAGAATTATCAAAGGACAAGCTTCTGAAAAATAAAAAGTATTAGGGAAAAGTCATTGATTAAAAAGATTGTAATTGAGCAAGGAAAATCTGAAGTTTATGGTTGACTCTAAATAGTATGAGATTAATTTTTAAAAGTTAATGATTGGCACTTAAAATTCCAGATATTCTCAAGAAGGGAAAGAAGGAAACATGGGGGTGTTTGTGTTTGTATAACCTGTACATATAAATCCGCTTTAGCTGATGTTCAGCAAACATGTCCCTAGCTACTGTTTTTTAGTCTTTTATTCTAAGACTTCACAGACACACAATAAATTAAGTGGTGAATCTACTGCAATTGGCGTTAGATAATTCAAGATAAAACCAAGCCCCAGATCATTATATGCATTTTCTAGATATCTCTAATCTAAGAGGATTATTTGATTTCTCCTTGTTTTGTTTTAGTTATCCTCTTAACTCTCCACTGTTTTTCTGTCCTTTGGTAAAGACAAAGACTTCCCATTTTAAGCATGTTTCTAACAAGATGCCGAGGCTTTGGTTCAAATTTAACTGTATCTTTAGCCTGTATTGGCCTGCACTTCAATCTTCACCCATCATTTCTTTTCCCATTTAATTTCAAATCAATTGAAGCTGAACACTGTACAAATTTTGAGTGCTATGAATATGATTTATGGGGACCAGGCAGAGGGCCAAAATTTTTATAAGATTGTAAATGTTTATGGAAAATCTAGATATAAGTAATTTATAGGATAACGTGACCCATCTAATTGGTTGTCTTTCACAGAATTGCCTCCACTTCTTGAAGCTCTAGTACTGTCATCTGTCACTCCCAGAAAGAAGAAAAGTGTGTTAAATATTTTCATTAAATGCAGTATTTTCTATGGTTTCTATTACTGCAAATCTGGTCTCTTTATTTATACTGCAATATCTAGTCTCTTTATTACATTATTAGTTTCATCGAATAATTATTGCTGTATTTTTATAGTAACAACTGAAAGCAAGTCATTGAGCTCCATTTAAATTGTGTCAGGTTTTGGCTATAAGATTGTAGAATTGTTAGGTGAGGTCTAGTCGGTATTCGATTCATAGCGACCCTCACAGGGTTTTCAATGGCTGACTGTTTCGGGATTGCCTTGGGAGTGGATTGCCAGGTCTTTCTCCCATTTTTGCAGTTCTAGGAATTGAACTCGGGACCTCAGAGACTGCACCGCAGCGCTCTACCAACTGAGCTAAATCCCAGCCCCAAGATTGTAGAATAGGTTAGGAAATGACTTAGAAAAGCAATTGATCAGCTTATCTTCTCTCTCCACATAAAGCTGTTTCTATATTCTGTAGTTTCATCCAGAGGTCAAAGATTCCAATCAGTCTGGATTTCAGATTGAGTAGGTGCTAAAAAGAAGAGCAGCACTTTTGTGAATATCCAGCTGCTCTGTAAGTGCTGCTTCTACCTTCAAAATGGTTTTTGAAATGAAATGGTTACGGGTACATTTTAGCCTGAGGTGGGACAAGGGAGAAGAGAGACCTTCTTCTTCACCCTTTTTAACCTCTGCCCTCCCTTGTGTCCACATATGTGGCTGTACTGAACCTTACTGTTTATGACAGCTGCTTACACTTGGATCTTAAAAACTAAAGCTAAAGAATCCTACTGGGGCTTCATAATAGACCTTGTCCTTTGCTTCTATGTGCTACACAAAGTTCTTTCAATAATATATCTGGCTGAAGATCAGGTTGTTATAGTGTAATGGGACACTCAATTAGGATTCAAGACCCTATGTAATATTTTCAAACCTTTTCTTGCTAATCTAATCACTGTAAATCTAGATTGGCCACAGAAATTTTGAATGCTACCCATGGAATTTATGGGTACCAGAAGGAAGCAGCCCCAAATCCCACATCATCCAGCTTTTTAATATTAATAGAAAAGGTTAGAATTAAATTATTTATTTGATGCTATTTGGTTCACACGCAGAGGCCTATTCACCTCCTCCTTTCCTGTCCATTTCAGTTCTGCCTACTGCCCTACTTTCAGGGATCTGTGAAGGAGCTGCACCTTCCTACATCTTGGCCTAGAGAACTCACTCACAGGGCCAGGGACAATCACTTGTTCTCATTACTTTGAAGTTTTAGAAAATGAAGAGAGTTAAACTCATGATTTCCTGTAATTAAAAGAATTTTAAAAAGGTAAAATGGAAATATCTTGATTACCAGTATTTTGTGTTATCTATACACAACAACAACAACACTAATATTGGGGCTGGGTTTTAGCTCAGTTGGTAGAGTGCTGCTCTGCGCACTCTCAGGCCTTGGGTTCAATCCTCAGCACCGCAAAATTGGGAGAAGTATCTGGCATCCCAACTCCCAAAACAATCCCAAAACAATCAGTCATAGAAAACTCTATGAATAGCACAGAAGCACTGACATAGTGCCTGGCATGGCACAGTGTTGGGGAGTGTTTCATTCTGTTGTACTTAGGGATTGCTGTGAGTAGGACCCCACTCCATTGCACCTAACAACAGCAACAAGAGGGACAGAGTGTGAGGGGAATAGATTTCAAGCAACTCTTGTCTGGGATTGTGGAAACAGGTAACACAGTTGTATTTAGGGTAAATTTCATTTGGCACCTGGCCATAGTTATTTGGGGCTAGTCACATTAAACCTTTCAATCATAGTGAGTAACTTCCCTGAGGAAATTAATATCTGTAAAGCAATCATAACTACCTGCCTAGAGTAGAGACACTAGAGAAAGATGAGCCAATCTACTTCAAGAATCTAACAAAGATTTTGTCACCTTTATTTACCTCACAGTTTGAGTTTTCAGGCTTCTACCTGTCTATATTTGTAATAATGCAGTAAAAAAGAGCAGGCCTTTAAAAGAATGAGTAAACTAGCTTGAATGTAATCTTGCCTTTTATTTGAATATTTATGTTTAACCACAGATTCTTTTGGTGATCTTTCCTCTCCATGAAAGGGGTGACAATAAAGTCTTCCAGTTCCAATATGTCACCTGCTCACATTGTCTTTGAGTCTGCAGTTTGCCATGACTCAGTGAGTTAATATGTTGGGGTTCAGAGAATAAAAGTTATTCTTGGAAATAGATACGTATGAAAATTGCTGTTATGTGAAAAGGTCAGATTGAGGTTACAAGTCTTTAAAATTTGGGAGAGATGAATTAATACAAAATGTGCAAGGTACATTGTGTTTTAAAATTAGTATTTTACATATCAAACAAGGGTATTGATATTTAGAGTTTGGGAGAAGGACCTGGCAACCTACTCCTGAAGCAATCCAGAAACAATCTGCCATTGACAACCCTATGAATAGCGGAGAAGCCCTGACTTTTTGCCAGGATAGCATAGTGTTGGGGAGTGTTGGTTCTGTTGTACATAGGGTAGCTGGGAGTCAGACCAAACTCAATGGCACCTAACCACAACAATTTTGACAGATAAAAGTTACTTCCCTAAGTAAATGATTTTTTCTTTAAAAAATAACTTCATAATGACATCTATATTGTTTTGCTTCATTTATATTTATAATGTGAAGAATTACCATCTATTTAATGCTGATAGAACACAAGTACATTAGACACAAGTACACAAGAACACAAGTACATTAGAACACAAGTACATTATCAAAAGGTACAAGCTTATTAATTAATCTGCTTTGTCTTCCTTGATGACATAAAATGAGATTCACAAAGGAACTCAGGTGCAGTATCCTCTGCACCTGAATAATTTGGACAATTTAATACAGATTTCTGGGGCCAACCCTGGATCTTCAGAATCAGACTTTCTGAGGTTGAGGCCCAGGATTTTACATTTTCAATAAATTCACCAGGTAACACACACTAGAATTTTAGAATTCTTTTAGAGTGGGAACACTTACCTTCCTGAGAGGGAATTTAAAATGAGACATGGCAGGGAACTCAGCTTGCTGGACAAGAGTATCCAATCATTCTTCAAACAGAAGTTTTGTAAATATTGCACTTAAAATGCCTATTTCTACCAGTGACTTAGAGGAACTTAGTGTATTGGTAACTTATTGGCAGAATTGACTGAGTGCTATCAGATAAATACTTAAAATAAATGTATACTTTTCCTTATGTGAAGTTGAAAAGTGACATAAGATTACAAGATTGTACCAGTATCCTCAGACCCCTGCATTCCTGTGAAAGCACATCAAAGGAGAGTTTTCTATCTCATTAAACCACAGATATGCAGAACTCAGCAATATCTTAATCTTATGACTTTTAAGCATAGTTAACTTGCATTTGACAACTAACAGTGCTTGATAACAACACTCCAGTACTTGATAGGGCACTCTAAACTTTTCCCTATGGCTATTAATACATAATCAAATAAGTCTTTCAAAAATGTCTGCAAAGTCAGGACATTTGATTTAAGTCACACAAAGAGTCAGGTACCAGCCCTGAGATAAGCTGCAACTTCCCTCCTGTGCATACAGCAAGGGTAGTAGCTCTCAGCTCTCAGTAGCATAGTATAACCACCTACAGAATTAAAAAACAAAAACAAAAACAAACAAACCTCATACATTAGTCCCATGCCAAAAATTCTGATTTAATTACACTGAGATGGAAGAACAATGAGAAGAATGGGAAAGGAATGTCTTCAGTCCCAGAAGTTTGAAGAGAAGTACATTTTCAGGAAAAAAAAATTGTGAGAAGGGGGGATTAACATAAAAACATAAGTTGACTAATAGGTAAGCCACATTCAGCACATTCTGTTAGTGCAGATTGTAATGTGGAAACTTTTACAGTAAAGGTATAAACTTATGAACACGAACAGTACAGTAAGGAAGCCACCATCAGAATGGAGAATTCATCACTTTTCTGGAAGTGCAAAGGCAACTGCTTCTTGTTGACCTGAAGGAGGAGAAGCCAAGGCCTAAAAAACAAGAGGACAGGGCTGCAGACAACGGGAAACCCATCAGATGGGCACAGAGCTAGGGAGGTGTTGCTCTTAGCATCACAAGGATAGCAGAGAGAAGGAGGGAAACGGGGACACAAAGAGGGGACAAATGGAAGCATCAGATACAAAACAGTCTACCTTGGCATGGCCTTCCTTCCTCTGCACACAACACACCTGGCAGCCAAGGAGGTACCTCTTCAACAAATCAACAAATGAGAAAAGGAAGAAGGATCTTTACTCATGATAATAAGTGAACAATCTAAGGAGATCCAGGACAACAATGAGGGCAGAGGAATAAATACCCTTTGTATAGTACCATTTTGGAATCCACTTCTATAAAAGCTGTCTTCTTGACCACTGGCTTGGAGTGTGGCTTGCCAAGTGTTAAGTCCCACCTACCCTCACAGAGCTCACAGACAACCCTTCTCTGGCTTTCTGCTTAAATGTAAGCAAAAAACTGATAGTCAACAAACAGGAGATCTTGCAACAAATGTGCAGAAAGGTCAAAATTAAACAGAAACAAAGGTGATTCTGGAGGAAAGAGAGCTAATTCAGAATTCAGGGGGGAAAGGTACTAACTAATATTAGAGAAATCAAGATTTTTCATTCATAGAAAAAAAGTAGAATGCCACAAAAAATGAACAAGTAGAATACAAAAGAACTCCAGATATTTAATGTTTTCTAAAACTAAAGAAAAAGGGAATGGTTGGAAGAGATTACTGAGTAAACCTAGAAAAAATATCAAGAAATTGAAAACAGACAATATGAAAGTAATGTTAATATAAATATTTATATTAATTCAAAAGGTTAATATCCTAGTTGTAGGAGTTTTAGAAAAAGAACATAGAAAATGGAGGAGATAAAAATAAAATAAAACAAAATATAAACCAGATTTCCTAGAGTGTGAGATAAAAGCCTTCAGAGTGAAAGAGCCCGGTGAGTCCCCAGTACACTTACCGTCACTGTCACTTTGTCATAAAATTTTGGAACACCAGAAAATTATCCTAATCATTTCCAGGAAAAGAAGCAGGATATCAGCAAAATAACAAATATTGTATCAGTATTCAACAATGTTGAGTGCTGCAAAGTAATGGAGCAATGTCTTCAAAGTTTTGAGAGAAATGTATTTCTAACTTAAAACCCTGAAGAAGTCAAATTGTTTAAATAAAGAAATATTTTTAGAATCTTCTAAAATGTAAGTCTTCTGAAATATACTTTTCACTACCATTTCTTAGGTTATTATTTGAGGATATGTTGCAGCTCAATAAGACAGTAACCCAAGGCAGAGTAAGACACAATATCTAAGAAATAGATGACCCAGCCCAGCAGAGAAACATATAGGAAGCAGGCCTGAGAAGAAACCAGAATGATCTGGAGCAGGATAATGGAAAGCATGGAGTAAAATGTATCAAAGAAAAAAACAGACTTAGTTTTACTCTTGGGATGTAAAAAAAAAAAAAAAAAAAAAAAAAAAAAAAAAAAAAAAAAAAAAAAAAAAAAAAAAAAAAAAAAAAAAAAAAAAAAAAAAAAGGTCAGAAAAGATAGGCAGTGTATGAGAAAACAAAAAAGCAACAACAAAAAAACTCCATTTAGAAATTCTTAACAAAACAAAGTGTTGTTGTTGTAGTTGGAAGGTGCTGTGGAGTCGAGTCCAAATCACAGTGACCCTACGTACAGCAAAACTGAAACACTCCCTGATTCTGTGCCAGCCCATGATCTTATTTATATTTAAGTCCGTTGTTGCAGACACTTTGTCAATCCATCTGGTGGAGGGTTTTCCTTTTTTTTGTTGACCTGACACTCTCCCAAACATGGTATCCTTCTCCAGGGATTGGTCCTTCCTGACTACATGTCTAAAATACATAAGATGTGGTTTAGCCATCCTTGCTTTCAAGGAGCCCTCCAGTTGCACTTCTTCTAGGATGGATTTGTTGGTTCTTTTGGCAGTCCATGGTATATTCAATAATCATCTCCAGCACCATAATTCGCAAGCATCAATTCTTCTCCCAGCTCCCTTGTTCAATGTCTAGCTTTCACAACCATATGACATGACTGAAATTACCATGACATGAGTCAGGCGCACCTTCATCTTCAGTGTCACATCTTTACTTTTCAACACTTTAAAGAGATCTTTTGCCACAGTTTTTCCCAAAGCAACATGTCTTTTGATTTCTTGACTGCTGCTTCCACAGGTGTTGATTATAGAACCAAATAAAGCAAAATCATGGACAACCTCAATCTTTTCTCCATTTATTGTGAAGTTGCATACTGACCCAGTTGTAAGGATTTTTGTTTTGCTGCTGTTTAGTTGCAATCCATACTGAAGGCTATGTACTTTGACCTTCATCAGTAAATGTTTTAAATCCTCTTCACTTTCAGCAAGCAGAGTTGTGTCATCTGCAAATTGCAGGTTGTTAATGATTCTTCCTCCAATCCTGATGCCCTGTTCTTCCTTATAAAATCCAGCTTTTCAGATTATTTGCTCAGCATCTAAATTGAAGAAATATGGTGAAAGTAAAAAAAAAAGCCAAATAAAAAAGGAAATGTAATGATAATATACTACTTGGATCTGCTGTGAATGTTGTTTATATTGAATGTTAATAGTGGTTATGACTTTCAACTTTAATAGACAACCTAAAGATATAGTATGCAATTAAGAACACAGAGTCAAAAATTCTATTGATTGTGTGAATCCAGAAATTCACCTAACTTCTGTGTTACTCAATTTCCTTTCAATAACATGAGAATAATAATACCTATTTTACACTCTTGTAAAGCTTCAGTGAGTTACTTTACACAAAGTTCTTAGAATAGTGCTTGATGCATAGTAAATCTTCAGTATGTGTCAGGTAAAACAAGAATAAACTACATGTAAAAATATAAGGATTCAATGACATAGAAAAAATGAAATGTTATCAAATTTGACAGTATCAATGTAGAAGTACAAATGCTTGAAAGTGGAACAAAATCACAAATCAGAGTTGAAAGATAAAGGTTTATAGTTGATAGAAACCAAAATAACAAAGGCAACCATGAGAAAAACAAAACTTAGCAATGTAAATGTGCAACTGAGTTAAATCATAATACATCATAGTATGAAGCTAATAACAGGTTATGGCTATAATTAATGAGCCTGCAGCCATAGCCCTGTGGCATCCGATCCGGTCAGATCTCGTAAGCTAAGCAGGGTCGGGCCTGGTTAGTACTTGGATGGGAGACCGCCAGAGAACACCGGATACTATAGGCTTGGGAGAAGGACCTGGCAACCCCCTCCCAAAAATCAATCTGCCATTGAAAATCCTATGAACAGCAGAGAAGCATGACAATAGTGTTTCGCCTGTTGTACAAAGGGTCGCTATGAGTCAGATACCAACTCGACAGCACCTAACAACAACAACAATAACAACACAATTAATGAATTAATAACTAGCCTGTGAATTTACAGAGATCTGGAAGAAAACTGACAGAAATAAAGTGCTTTTATTTGAGGATCAAGAAAGGTAGAGGTGGATTTGGAGTGAGAAGTGGAAGTGAGGGACCATTACTGCGCATTTTAAATCCTTTTGTACCATTTTACATCTTAATCATGTATGTAAATTGCTTTTTAAAAAAATATATTTTAAACAAGAAATACAATTAATTCTAAGACATCTGGAATTTTTTCTAGGAATTTCAAGAAAATATTTTTGCCAGGAGTATCAGGAAAATGTGAAAATTATAACGAAAGAATGCCAATTTCTGAATAAAATTTAAGTTTACTATAAGAGACAGAAATAATACTTAATTTTAGTGATAAAAGTCAAACAAAAATCAAAGTGCTTGTGGAAAACAAGTGAAGTTTAATGTAAATACCTTTCACAAAAACTTCCCCTATTTCTCAAAATTATCTAGCTTAGTTTGGGAAGGTGTTCAACTGCTGACTTCAAGCTCTTTGGGATAGCTTTTGCTGTCCAGTCTGTCCTGCTCCTCTGGTCTTTCTCTTTTCGAGCTGCTCTCTATGAATATTTCTGCATCATTACATTTCCTTTCCAATGTTCCCAAAGGATGAGCACATGTGTAGTCAGTCCTAGAAACTTGATATTTACTCTGAATCTCTGCTGAAAAGCCACTAGAGATGAATCATGTGGACAATTATTTAAATTAAGAAAATGTGGAATACTTACTTAAAATAGTAATGCTTGCTTTGGTGAATTTTATCAATGCTTCTTAATGTGTGCCTCACAGAATATACTTTTTAAAAATTCTTGTTGGCTATTTGATTTGATTTCTTTATTCTTTGGTCAGATTCTAAGACCTTAAAATTCATAACCCTATTCAGTTATTTGTACAGGTGAGAAATGTCAATGAAGAAACACACTTATCTGCCAAATGTAAGCAAAGGTTTCTTAGAAACTGTAAGGAAAGCCCTATGTGGCAACTTTTGTTGGATGCCTAGGAGTTATATTCTTCCTATGTGTATATTCTAAGAGGTATATGTATATTCCAAGAAATGCTGCCTATAGAAAATTTCTAATTCCTTTCTTTTTTCTAAAGGTCCAGGAAGGCTCCTATGTAATTTCTAGCTTTAATGAAAGTGAAAAAATAGAAATCCTTTTTTTTTTTTCTTTTTGTGGTACTGGGTGGTTGAACCGAGAGCCTCAAACATGCTTTGCAACTGCTCTACCACTGAGCTGGACCCCCAGCCCATTTTTAATTTTTTATCTTGAGATAGGTTCTCACCAAGTTGCAAAGGCTGCCTCTGGCCCTGAACTTGGTGATCCTCCTGCCTCTGGCTCCCAAGTCACTGGGATAAGAGGCATGTGCTACCATGCCTGGATAAAATATAAATCTTAGTAACTTTAGGGAGGAATGTGATGAGTGATATATGGCTCCATTCTTATTACTTTATAGTTACAGTAGGCACTCCATCTTCTCTTTCTTTTCTTTTCTCCACACTCTCTTTAGCTGATCTTCATGCTAGAGAAAACATGTATCTTCAATAGGAGACTTCAAAGGACCATGATAGGTAGGCATTGTTATTCTCAGTGATTGTCCTCTGCTAGCTACAAGGCTGGGAATTCTTGGGCTGGGTCTTAGGAATCAGAATCAGAAAACCTGGGTTGAAGTAATGAGCCGCCAGGACTGCCACCAGCACCTTTAGGATGGAAGATGAGCAAGGAAAGCGAAGTGGCTGAAGGCCAGCAAGGAAACAGTAGCAAAAGGTAAGGTAAAAGATACAAATGGGATGGTAAGGAAAGAGGTTAGATGTTTTGGGAGCTTTGGAGGACACTTGTTGTTGTTAGGTGGCTTCGAGTTGGTGTCCAACTTATAGCGACCCTATGTACAGCGGGTGAAACAGTATTGTTAGTGTTTCTCTGCTATTCATAGGGTTTTCAATGGCTGATTGTTTTTTGGGAATGAGTTGCCAGGTCCTTCTCCCAAGCCTACAGTACTTGGTATTCCCAGGCAATCTCCCATCCAAGTACTAACCAGGTCCAATTCTGCTTAGGTTTCAAGATCTGATGGGATCGGACATCACAGTGGTACAGCTGCAGGCATTGGAGGACACAAAAACTTTCATTCTGGAAGAAATTGGTGGCTATTGGAAAGTTTTAAGCAAAAGAATGAGATTTTTTTTTAAAGTATCACTTTCCAGCAAGAGTAGAGTGAAGAAGGAAGATCACAATAAGGTTATAGCAATAAGCCAGTGTACAGATTATAGTTGCTTGGACCAGGAAGGTAGTGATGAAAGGAGAGAGAAGTGACTGAATTCTGGATCTATTTTGAAGATAGGATCAATGGGATATGCAGATCATTTGAATGTTAGGATATAAAAGAATGAGAAGAGTCAAAAATGACTCCAAGTTTATGGCCTGATCAACTGTAAGAATGAAATTGCCATTTACTGAGATGAGACTGTCTTGGATTGCTGGAGAGAAAGGAAAAGTTCAGTATGATATGTATCAAATTTGAGAAATCTGTTATACATCCAGATGGAAAGGGAATTTGAGTAACTAAGAAGTAAACTTCTTTTTAATATTCATTCCTTAAATTTAGCTTACAAAGATTAAGTATCAACTTATAGCTTGATGATAATCTTGGATCTCCTATAACAGATCTGTGTTTTCTTGTTTTTGTTTTTTCTGATGACAAGAGCATTTCTAAAAAGATCCTCAAAATAAAGCAAAATAGTGAAGCCCAAATTGACACCAATGAGCCTCAAAAGCCCAAGGGCCCTTCCTATCAGATCATCCATTGTTATAATAAATCATGTCATGTCAAAATTCATCAGACATTTTCACAAAGTATATTTTATACTTGACTTGCCTTAAGCGTTCAGGTACTTATTTCTCCCTGAAGCCACCTGTGAAGTTAGATTAGATAATTCTTAAGAGTTTGATTTTACTCAGATGTGCTGGCAAGCACAAACAATAAAATTCTTGGGAAAGTTCCAAATTTTAGTTGTTCTTTGTCTGTGCAAGTTGAATGAACTAAAAAAAAAAAATTTTAAAGGCAGACATTAATTTGTTCACATTTCTCTTTACTGAAATTTTCCAGTCAGTTTTTGAAATTTGGAAGACAGCTTATTAACTCCCAGTTCTAGGCAAGTCTCCAATGAAGACAGTCTGCTGGGAGACACCCTGTAGGACTTGAGACCTGAGAATTTTCCACAGCTGCCTTCACAGGTCCTTGTTCCCTGAACTGTTCCTCTCTGCCTCTTCTTAGAAATGGCGTTAGCCACTAACTCATCTTTCCCACCACTCTTTAACTCTAGAAAGTCCAAATCCCCAGACTGCATGAACAAACTCTATTTCCATTTCCCAAACTGACACTCATTAGCTGGCCCATACTGCTAATGCCTCATAAAACTATCTGTTCTCCTTCCCCAAATTAAACACTCTTTCCTAGTTTTCTCATGTGGTTGGACATTTCCATACAAAGCTGTAGGATAACTGGCAGATGAAATCGTGGATACCCTATGCCCTGTGACATTCTATTATTCCCACTACATGGCTTCTCCTTCTAGCAGTGTTAAATTGCTGCTGCCAAGAGGACAGCAAGAGGAGAGGCATGGAAGAAATGGATTAGGAGGTGTACATTCCCAGATAAAAACAAAAACAAAAACAAAAACAAAACGAAACAAAACAAAAAACCTTAAGTGAGAAATGTCTTCACTGTGACTGTAAAGGAAATAGTGAACTATCCAATTTGTCTGATGCATAGAAAATTTGAAGGCAAATAACTGCAATGTAGATAAGGAGTAGATTCTACAGGGTCTCAAATAGGTCTCAAATGTCCAGTTCAAGAGCTTGGGATTATTTGGTCAGTGTAAGTAGTAACTGAAAACTCCTCAGCTGGGTAGTGACCAAATAGCTTACACAAAAATGAACTAACCTGAGATACAGTTTTATTGATTTTTTCCACAGATGACCTTATTTAGCAATTAGGGTTTTTTGTTATAAATTTTCTTTTGGCATGAATATTTACTCTGGTCCTATTTGAAGCCATTGAAATGACTTTAGTTTTGAATGACAGGGTTGGTGTAGTGGTACAATAACTCTCAAATGTAGGGAACATGAGGGGAGGAGGACACTGAAGGCAGGTGATGGTTATTACTTTTTAGGGCATATTGAATTTGAAGTGGTACCAGGAAATCCAGACATGCTTTCCACACCACAAGAGCTATCGAGTGGTATTTGACACATGAAAATATAGGCTTGAAAGTTATGTACTTGCAAAATTGCATGTGACAACCAAATGAGATAAAGTAGAAAGAAAAGTCTAAGAACAGAACTTTGATGGAAAAAGGAAGAAGAGAAGCCAGAGAGTCTTATGAATATTACGAGGATTAGTACTTCCTCTGGTTGTTCAACACTAACCCCAGCTTCTAATACCATGTATGCGTGGCATCTGGTCACCTCTCATAAGTGTCCTTAGGCTACATGGCTGAAGTGTCACTAAATTGCTCATAGGCAATGATTCCTTGCCTATGAAGTCAGACTGTTCATAATTATTCATGAAAAGATGAATGCTGGTCAAAGTAAATCAAGAAAGGTGTGCTGAGATAATGGTTTGTTCAATTTTTCAAGAGTGCATTCTGCTTTAGAGTCATCCATAAAGGGAAAAAGGAGAGGAAAAGAGTAAGAACAATCTTGCTAGTGAGGTCAATTCTCTCTCTCTCTATCTCTATCTCTATCATCTCTTCCCAATACTTAGGAGTTGAACCCAGGGCCTCCTGCACCCTTCTGTAAGTGCTCTACCACTGAGCTGCACTCTCAGTGGTAAAGCACTTATTTTATTTTGATTCAGGGTCTTATTAAATTACACAGGCTGCCTCTGGGCTTGAACCTGAAGTCCTCCTGCCTCCACCCCCTGAGCTGCTGGGATTATACAGGCGTGTATTAGCACGCTCGGCTGTGAGGTCAAGTTTCTTTTTGTTTGTTTTTAATGAGTAATCATTTTTCAAATTTATCCATTTACAATAAAAAATTTCACCCGTTCCCTTAATTTATAATGAGAGGAAATTCCTAGGAGATTTATGCAGTTTTCCTTTATCTATTATTGAGATGAGCCAGATCTGCATGATGCTTATATAAACTTTAGTGTAAAGTCTGAAAAAATAAAAAGTGACTCAAAAGGTAATTTTATAAGACTTCTGCTGGGTAGATTTCAGGCTGGTGCTTTGGTTTTGTGATTGAAATCATAGCTTGTTTTCAGCACTATGTGAAAGACTTGTTTTATTTTTAGCATATCATACATAATAAAAGGAATCTGGTTTTACTTCCTTTAAAAGACTTCAAATTTCTTTGTGAAGATAGAATTAGCAAATAAATGAGGGGAAATTTGAATTTTACAGGATAATACTTCATAAGAAAAAATACTGAATTATCATTAAGTGTATACAAAAAAAAAAAGCCTATTTTCCCCACATATTTAAAATACCAATTTGGCAAATGGATGTGGAACAGTGACATATTAGCCCATATTGGGTCACTCCCCCAAAGATAAATAATCGTCTTACACTCACATAGCCAGCTATACTACCTCCCTCCAGTGTATATGTATTGTTTCCTCTTTCTGTGAATGCCAACTACCCTTGATCCTCTTCTTCTGGAACTTCTTCCCCATTTCCTGCCCCTCCCCAATTCAACCTATGGTTCCTATGAAAGCCACTAAGTTCTTATAGGGCAGCACTGTTGATTAGTCCTTTGATTGGTCCAGATATGTCAACCTTCATAAGCCTGAACCATTCAAAGCTCTTTCCTGAGTGATTTTAATCTTCAACTAAGAGACTCAGTACCTCTCTTGTACATAAGAACTGTTGTTGTTGTTGTTGTTGTTGTTGTTGTTGTTGTTGTTAGGTGCCATCAAGTTGAGTCTGACTCATAGTGACGACCCTCTGTACAACAGAAAGAAACACTCTCTGACACTGTGGCATGCTCAGCACTCTTGCCAGTGCTTCTCTGCTATTCATAGGACTTTCAATGGCAGATTGTTTCAGGAGTGAATTGCCAGGTCCTTCTCCCTAGCTGGAAACACTTGGTATTCTCAGGAGGTTTCTCATCCAAGGACTAACCAGGCCAACCCTGCTTAACTTATGGAATCAGGTGGGATGGGATGCTAGGGTGCTATGGCTGCAGACACACATGGGACCTATGAGATGGGAATTGAGAACATGTCAGCTCCCATCCCACAATCCCTCTATGCCCCATGGGGAAGGTCAATTTTCAGTGAAAGGGAATAATGCCAATCTCATCTGACGAGCAAAAGGGAGTCGTAGGGTGGGGAGAGAAGGAGGGAGAAGAAAATGAAGAAGGAAGGAAGGAGCAGGAAGAAGGAGAGGGAGTGTGAGAAAGAAAACCTTAAAAAGTTCAGGCCAAGCTTTCCTGTTGATTCAAGGCACAGATGCATTCAGATTCATCTTGTTTCTTCACTCCTTAGTTTCCACGAACCAATAAATTCCATTGCTTCTTTTTTACTAGAGAAAACAATCAAGCAAGTAAACAAGCAAAAACTTTTCCAGCCCTCCAAAACAATAACACAAAAAGCAAAAACAACAAAAAATAGCAATAAAAATTAATATAATTGGTGCTGTAGAGCTGCACGTAGCTGGATTGATTCAACAACTATAGCTCCACGCAGATTTATGAAAGGCAGATTGACTTTATCTCCCAGAGTCCCTGACACCGAAGAGTGTGTTGTTGTTGTTAGGTGTCATCGAGTAGAGATCAACTCTTAGCGACCCTATGTACAGCAGAACAAAACGTTCCATGATTCTGTGCCAGGCACACGATCTTATTTCTGTATAAACCCATTGTTGCAGACACTGTGGCAATCCATCCAGTAGAGGGTTTTCCTTTTTTTGTTGTTGATCTGCCACTCTCCCAAACATGATGTCTTTCTCCAGGGATTGGTCCCTCCTGACTACATGTTTGTCAGTTTGCTGCAATGTGGGGGTTTGCGTGTTGTGATGAGGCTAAAAGCTATGCCACCAGTATCTCAGATACCAGTGGGGTCATCCATGGTGAACAGGTTTCAGCTGAGCTTCCAGACTGAGACAGACTACGGAGTAGGACCTGGCAAACCACTTGCGAAACAAATAGCCATTGCAAACCCTATGAATAACAAAGAAACACTGAAGAGTGTGGAAGTCACAAAATTAGGATGAACTCAGAGTAATCTAAGAGGCTGACAAAAGTCAATGATCCTCTACTTAAAAGCATATCACAACACATTTTTTTGGAGGAATGAGGTTGTTGTGGTTGTTAAGTGCCATTGAGTTGGGTTCAACTCATAGCTATCTTATGTACAACATAAAGAAACACTCCCTGACATGGTGCCATGCCCAGCACCATGTGCTTTTCTGTTATTCATAGAGTTTTCAATGGCTGATTGTTTCAAGATTGTTTTGGGAATGGACAGCCAGGTCCTTCTCCAATTTTTGCAGTTCTGGGGATGGAACCCAGGGCCTCAGAAAGCACAGAGCAGCATTCTACCAACTGAGTTAAACCCCAAACTATGTAGAGGAATAGAGCTGAATAATTTAGTTCTATATTCTTCTTTCAAAGTAGGTTTATATTTACTTTACACAGAGAATAAATGAAGTAACAACTTTGAGCTAATCAGTCTTCCTCAGTTGCTTTCCAAGTTAAAGAGAGAACAAGATCCCTTCTGAGAGAGATGGAAGGTAAATAGATGAGTTAGTCTGGTAGGAAAAACTATAGATATCACATATCCTGCAGGCAGTCTTACCCAAGGTATGTTCCTTTTATATGACTTGACTTCAAAATTGTGCAGCTCCAAAATGGAAAGGAATTCTCCTCCCTTATCAATCCAAGGAGCATTCCTTGGGGAATTTACATAATCCTTATCTGCTTTACAGAGGAAAACAAAAACATACTACAATAAACTTTTAAATTCAAATAAAAAAAAGATGGAAGTGGAGAAATGAATTCTGGTTACAAACCACCAAACCCATAATTTTACACTCTACAAGCATCTAAATAAGCAAAATCATGCAATATAAACACTGCTGATAAAGTAGTACCACAATGTTTAGTAGCCTTAGGGGGGAAAAAGACAGTGTAAATACTTTTTTTTTTCCACAAAAGAAACATTCTCCATAATTTCAGGGAAAGTATTATGATGTATTTAAAGAAACTAAGCAATCTCTCTCTAATTTCTCATTTAAAGTAAGTATTATAAATAGGGACATGAATTTAGGAAGACAAAGATGTTTGTGAATCGAAAGTATCCATAATTCCCAGCAAAGATTTTAGTTTGAGTAACTTTCTAAACTGCAGCCATAGCCCTGTGGCATGCGATCCCGTCAGATCTCGGAAGCTAAGCAGGGTTGGGCCTGGTTAGTACCTGGATGGGAGACAACCTGGGAACACCAGAAGCTGTAGGCTTGGGAGCAGGACCTGGCAACCCCCTCCCAAAAATCAATCTGCCATTGAAAACCCTATGCACAGCAGAGAAGCACTGACAATAGTGTTTCCCCTGCTGTACAGAGGGTCGCTATGAGTCGGATACCTACTCCACGGCACCAAACAACAACAACAACAACTTTCTAAAACTTTGAAGTAGGAAATAATCAGTAAATACAGAGAATACTTACTCAGTATTGTACAGAAAGCCAACTTCGTGTTCACTACTGTCTAGTGGGATCTAATCTATAGTGACCCTATATACAATGGACAAAACATTCCCTGACACTGCCATGTCCGGAAATACTGTCAGTACTTCTTTGCTATTCATAGGGTTTTCAGTGGCTGATTGGTTTTTGGAAGTGGGCTGCCAGCTCCTTCTCCCAAGCTATAGCACCTGATGTTCCCAGATGGTCTTCCATCCAAGTACTAACCAGGCCCAACTCTGCTTTGCTTCTGAGATCTGATGGGATCAGAAGCCAGGATGGTACAGCTGCAGGCCAAGATTTGCCTTTATTGCCCTGACAGCAGTGGACATTGGTACAGGCATTGAAAACAATAATGCTACAGAAACAGAGTTTGGCAGTTGTGGCTGGAGGTCTGTGCTCTGGACATTAGGCATGTAGATCTTGTGACCTCTTTTCTGCAGACAAGAGTAGCCTCAGCCTGGGAAGCAGTGTTAACAGCAGAGGCAGCTGCAATAGCGATTTGGGCAGGAGGCACAGCTGCTCCTCTTGGCATCAGCTGCAGTCAGGGTGTTCATTGCAAGGATTCAAGACAAAAGAGGGATAGAATTCAAGCACATTATGCAGTCCAGGGGCCTAGATCTCAGCACACATGTGAGAACCCCCCTGGGAGCTCCCAGCTTCCTCCATGATAATTTTAAGGGCGGAAGCAAGCAGTTACTTCAGTGCCCAGAAGGGTAGATCTTGACAAATACTGTTTGGCTCATGTTTGTGTGCTTTCTGCAGACTGAAATGACTTAGGAAACATGGGTTACACATGTACCATACCAGCAACTATGTTTTCCTGACTGAAGGCATTCATTGGTGTTTGAGGAATGAAGGCCAAGAAATCTCAGCTGCCAACATAGGCTTTTTTGAGCCGCATTTGGTAGTGCTCTGTCAAATCGATGACCAATGCAAAGACCAGTGTTTGTGGCAGAATAAGAGTTGATGTCTTTAGTCAACATGAGTAAAAATCTAAACCAAATCGGCCGTTCCTCTCTGCAGGCTGACACATGCAGTGTCTCTATGTGAAAAAGCAGCTGTCAGGGGTTTCCCTGGACATCAATCCTCATACCTTTTGCCATGTGACCCTCCCCTGGCCAGAGTTCATGGGACCAGGGACTGATGTCTGATACAAAGGCAGCCCATTTATGGACTACTACAACAGTTTTTCAGTGAGGATGATGACCGGCTGAACTAATCAGATTCTCTCTTGGCAATTTTGAATGCCAGACACCCACATATTTGGCAGAGTGTAGAGGCACAGTATGAGGGAGACAAAGAGAAAGAAGGCAATAAGGAGAAGCCATGTGCCATGAATAAGAACCTCAGAAGGAAAGAAGATGATATTAGAGAGAGCAACCTGGAAATGGTCAGGGAATTCAGAGGAAGTGAAAGATAACTTGAGTCACTACTAAGATGGACTTACATGCCCCCTTTAAATCCTGGGCTAGTTAGTTGAGGCTTGATTGGGCACCTCTATTAGTAAACAGTCAATTTGGTCAAATATAAATTTAAAAATCATAGTAAAGTCAAGAAAGAAGTCAAAACATTTGAGAGGTAGACCATTTAACCTACAAATGAATGATCAGAAAATGCACAGTTTTGCATTTTGTTTGGTTTTTGTTTTTTACTTTGCTTGTGTGACAAATGTTCATAGGTAGGACAGACAATCTATACTTCAAAAATATATAAGGTGTGCCAATGTAAAACTCTTGTTATTTTCTGTCATTCTTATTACTATGGGCATCCTTAAATTTCACGCCCATCACAAGTTTCTCTTCTTGTACCTTGAAAGAGCTTAATGGTTCCTCATTTCACCATGTGCTTTTAAAATAAATCTCATACTTGAGACAACTTGAGCACATCTCTGCTCACAGCAAACTTTAATGACATAAGGTAAAGTAGGATGCAGGGGAATAGGTGGTAAGTTTGTGTTACTAGCCAGAAACTGTATAGATGCATTTGAACATATTTTTTGAAGTAATAAAAATACAACTTGTAGGAAAACCAAAATGAGTCTTCAGTAACCCTCCTCCTCCCAATTTGTAATTTAAAGTTTCTTCCTCTTTCCCACATATACTTGGCCATTCTTTCCCCTGACAACAGCTTATATCATATGATTCCTATTAAGGGAGCAGCAGAGCCCTTATGATCCAGTAATACCTCACCCTCATGAGGTGCTGATGGGTCAGACAACATGCTAACCCCTCCCAGAAATTCTCCTGGGGAAAAGCAGAGCATCAGAATAGAACAAACCACCCACTGTACTCACAAATTCTAATTTATAACAAAGACAAATGTTAGGCATTAAAGGCCAACATAGCTTCTGGGGATCCTCGCTGAAGGAAAATGTCTCTAGTATTTAATTAAGTTGCATTTAAAGATCTTGTCTTTAGATGCTGCCATTTTTCTTAGCTGCCGAAAATATTACTTCTGGAAAGCCAAAATTTAATTTAATTCTTTACTAAATGATCGTAGAGTGTATCTGGATTAAGAAACAGTTAAGACTGACTAATAAAATCCTAAGAAAAAAAGAAGAGCATTTTAGTGGCGCTTTTCCCTGCTAGATATTAAATTGTATTATAAAGCTATAGTAATTAAAAATTTGCAGTTTTTTATAAGCCTCCAGACTGAGATAATGTACATAATCACACCAAAGTGACACTAAAAGTGCAAAATATATATTATTACCAAGACACGGGTATCAAAAACAACTCTGAACAGGTTCTAAAAGGTGTTTTAGAAATATAGACTTCTTTGAAGTCACTTTATAAGCGATTGATCCATTAAAAGCCTATGGAATTATTATTATTGTTATTGATATTTTGTGGTGCTGGGGATTGAGCCTAGGACTTGTTCATACTAGGCAAGCAGCCTACTGCTGAGATATACTCCAAGCTCTTACAGAATTACTTTTAACATAAAGATTGAACACCATAATTTTTAAAATGTAAATTAATACTTCTTGAAAAGGTAGGAATTAGATGCTAAATACAATTTTAATTTGTAAATGTATAAAATTTGTTAGCATGTAAATCATGTATAACAAACATTTTTTCTTCTTACTTCTACATACACAAAACTTATTTCCATGTGGAATAAATACGGATTTTGCAACTGTTAGCATTTTTTTTGCCTTAAACAAATAATTGTAGTTTAAACCTTAAGCAAAACGTCATGGGTAATATACTTGCTTTCATTGCTAATAATTCTTCTAAATAATGTATCTATTAATAATGTAGTAATAGTTTAAATGAAAAGAGGATCTAAATAAATGGAAAAATATCTTTAAAAATGAACAAAAATCTAGCTGGGCGCAGTGGTGCACGTGTGTAATCCGAGCCACTTGGGAGGCAGAGGCAGGAGGATTGCAAGTTTGAGACTAGAGTCAGTCTGCATAATTTAGCAAGACTCTGTCTCAAAAAGTAATAAAAAATTGGGGTAAGGGTGCAGCTCAGTGGTACAGCACTTGCAAAACATACAAGCCCGAGGCCCTGGGTTCCAACCCCAGGGCTGCCAAAAAAATTTAAAAAATTAAAAAATAAAGGAAAAAATATCTAAAGATCATCAGAGTATGAAAAAAAAAAAATCTTGATCCTTATTCTGTAATCCTTTTAACCATGATGAAGAACTTTTCTTTTAGTCAATACTATACTATTAGTATTTTTGCTGGGAATCAAACTTGGGACCTCAGAGATTGCAGAGCAGCGCTCTACCAACTGAGCTAAATCCCAGCCCATTTTAAAATTAAGTGTATATTAATTTTATGATCCTTTCAACTCAGTAAAATATTTTAACAACTTGTAAGTTAGCTTCCAAGAATATGTTTATCCTATATAATTATAATTATATATGTAATTATATATCATTTAAAATTATATACTATATTGTATATCTATAATTATAAATCTAAAATAATTAAAATATATCATTGAGTAATAAATAAATGTTAATCTCATTTGGGACCTGAATATCTCCCCTTCCCATATCTACCCCTCATAGTCCCTACTTTACATCCATTCAGATAGGTTTAGAATAATGAAAATTTATAAAATGGAGATGTATTATCTCAGAGATCTTCAATAAGTGCTATTAGTAGATAGATCATTTATTAATTAAATATAAATGAATAATAACATAGAAAAATCAAGACACAAATATACAAATGAATTGCCAGAAAATATGAGATTATTTTTTTTCTTACTGTGCCTATATGATGAAGTATTCATGAATAGGGAAGATAGTGCATATTCAGTGTGCCATATATTTTATTGTTTGAGTCATGAGGCAAGGCTACTCATTATTCCTGGGAAATGTTTACCTTTGGAGCAGGAACTGGGTTGTGAAGTGACCTAAAGTGTTTCATTAATGAATGTGGGGAATGTGAGGGAGGAAAGTGTGACATGGAAATAGGGATAGAGACAAATATGGAGAAATTGGGACACTGAGGTTCCTTATTTTGCAAATGGACACTTGGTATTGCAAAAAAAAAAAAAAAATAAATAAATAAAATAATTGTATTTGGTGGGTATCCATTCCCTGGGTGGCATGTTGGGTTCAGCTGTTGTGGCATCCTCACTCTCTTTTTTTTTTTTTTTTTTAAGAGATATATTCCTTACAAGTTAATTTATACTTTTTGAAATGAATTCCAATTAAAACCTCATTTTTTTCTTTTTTTTTATTTGATATTTTTAATGTACTCCTTAATGTGATTCATTCTGACATGCTTTTCATTGTGGCATTTACATATATATCCTCACTCTTATATCTGAATTTCTTATCTCTAGTCATAGTATCTCCACATCTCTGTTAGCTTGTTGTGCTGTAGGGGATTGAGTGTTGCTGTGATGTTGAAGGCTATGCCACCAGTATTTCAGATACCAGCCACCCATGGTGGACAGGTTCCAGCTGAGCTTCCAGACTAAGACAGACTAGGGAGAAGGACCCAGCAGCCCACTCCCGACACAATTAGCCACTGAAAACCTTAGGAATAGTAGAGAGCACTGCCAAATATAGTGCTGGAAAATGAGCCTCCCAGGTGTGAAAGTATTCAAGAAATGACTGGGGAAGAGTTGCCTCCTCAAAGTAGACTTGACCTTAATAATGGGAATGGACTAAAGCCCCTTGGACCTCCGTTTGCTGATGTGGCACTACTCAAAATGAAAAGAAACATAGTGGTTGCAACAAAGTGCTCAAACATAAAAAGATCATGTGTATGGCACAGTCTTGTTAGTGTTTCATCCTGCTTACTTAGGATTTCTGAGTCACACCAACTTGACAGCACCTAACAACAACAGTGATGATGACAATAGCCAGGAATGAGCAGGAATAGCCTTGTGAGACCTCTGCTTTCTCCTAGGGATGGGCGGGGGGGATCAACAGGGGATATCAAAAGAGGAAAATCATGCCCAGAGATGGCTCAGGAACTAGGTGAGGACATCTATTTCATATTGTACTCACATATGATTTATATATATAAAGATTGCCTTTTAGGCCATATGGAAGCATCCTCACTTCGGAACAGCACTATTGATGTTGCCTCATCCAAATGGATGCTACAAAAGCGCAATATCAAGATATCACATGCCCAGGGGAAAAGTGAAAAAGAAAATGTACAGTTTTTATTTTATTTTTGCCAAACAAAACAAAATCTTACACAGAAGACCAACATGAACAAGATAAAAGCTGATCTGGTTAAAGAAAAGAACTAGGGGAATGAACTCCACATTCTCATATGGATTGTTTCTTTCTCTAAGCCCCTCTTAAATCAATTTAAAAGGATCTGAAAAGCCCTCACAACTCTGTGAGTCAATATGAAAAATATCATTGGAATGAGGCTAGATACACACCTAAAAATAATTGGGAATTTACTATGTAAGTAGTATTTCAAATAAACCAGGAAGAAAATGGATGGAGAATAAACAAAGAGAGAAAGTCAGAGTAAAATCAAGAAGTTACACCAAAATGTTACTTTAAATTTACTTTAAATATTCTTTAAAAGATTCTTTAAAATAATTTGAGGATTATTAGTGATTTTTAACCCCTGTGTTTTCTATCTTCTATATGTTATTTTGTATTGTATTTGTTACACATAAAGAAGAAAGATGCAAGAAAAGCCAGAATGTAAAATGAGTCAGATTAAGGCAAGTCTGAGAGCTCCTTGGTGATTCAGAAGTGAGAGAGATAAGGTTCCAAGTGAGAATGAAATCAGCAGCTAACATTCATCCTGCATTTGCTCATTCTTTCTCACACAGCCTTCAGCATCCATGGCAGACAAAGGGCAACAAACGTTGATGATAGGCTGTTTTTCAGCCCTGGTCTCTGTGGAAACAAGCTGAAAAGGGAAACAGCATATTTTAGTGTTTAGGCTGCCAATTCATCTGAAGTGAGAAGCCCTGTGGTACATGTAAATATTACTTTTTGTCAAGTCTTTTCTCTTCTAAGCACTTTCTCTTTTGATGACTAATACTTTTCCAAATTGGTGGGGTTTTTTTTATTATTATTTTCTGTGGACAACCAAAGGAATGAGAAGCTAAGGTAGCATCTGTATATTTGCCTTCCTCTCCTGAAAACAACATATTGCAAAATTACCATGTAACTCTTTCCTCTAGACACCACTAGACATCATGTTAGAGAATAAATGGAGTTAGTTAGAAATAGTCATAGTGCTAATTTTTCAATAGCACTTGTTAAATGTAACCATACATTGGTGCTTTTTATTGTGCTTGCCACCAAATTGCCCTGAAGTATCAACTCAGAGGCAGAGGTGGTTTTATTTTCTGCAGCTCCCAAAGTATCACATGCACAGTGTATCTTAGTCAGCTTTCTGTTGTTGTAGCAAATATCTAAGACAATCCACTTATAAAGAGATAAGGTTTATTTTGGCTCACAGTTTTGGAGGTTTCAATTCATGATTAGTTGGCCCTGTTGCTTTTGGACCTGTGGTGAGGCAGACATCATGGTAGGGAGTCATGGTGGAGCAAGAGACTCATCCCCTGGCGGCCTGGAAGTGAAAGACAGAGGAAGAGACTGACATTCCACAATTTCACTGAGAACAAACCCCCAATGGTTGGAAGACTTCCCCATTGGCCCCATCTCTTACAATTTCCTCCCACTCCCACGAGTGCCAAGCTGAGGACCAAGTGCTTAACACCGTTAAACAGTTTGGATCCCAGATCCAAATCGTAGCACAGTGGTTTAGTATGAAAGCTTCTGAGTTGCTGTGGCAGCTGCTGCTGCTGTGGAAAACAGCTTAGTGGTGGCCCAGGTACCTTTAGAACTTACTAGCGGGAACACTTCTGGCTGAATTCCTGTCAGGAAGTTATTCTCCTACCAAAGGAGGATTTAACATCCTCAAATCTGTTTGCTGAAAATCAATATTGGGCTGGAAAGAATAGTTATCTAGCAAGGACAACAGAAGACTAGGTACATTTAGTCAAGCAGGCTTTCAGACCATTCTAGGGAAATCTATTGGGAAACTCATTCCTTATACACTACTTTTGGTTGAGGCAAAAACTAAAAGTTTCTTGAGTATAAATCCTTGGGGGTCTAAAGCAAGAGGTAGCTTCAGAGTGTAGGCTGTCTTGAGGCACACAAGAGGGTCCCTAGAACTTGGAAGAATAGAGATTTCACCTGGGCTAGCACCTTTGGTTACACATACTAGGTAAAGGTCATCAATATCTCCTTCACGGCAGGATCTAGAGGCTGATTACAAAACTCACTGTGTGTCTTTTGAACATATTTAATAATGTGCATATTGCTCTTATTCACCTTGCTACTTCAGGGATTCCCAGCATATGTATTCCATAATACTTATGGAATCGCTGAAGCTATTATGAAATCATACAGCAGAGACTATCATTTTTAAGTACAAATTTTATGAAGGTGTTTTATAAAAATCTTTATTCGTAGTCATAATAGTCCTGGAAAATACATATTTTAGGCCCAGGATTAGGATAGGGAGAGTGATATATTCATTACAGGTACATGAATCAACTCAGTATTTAAAATAAATAATACAATAATTTTTGAAAAATCAAAATTGATGAAAAAAAAAATAAACCATTACAATTTTAAATAAAAACAGTTTTTTGCTTACAATTTTGTATTATTATGCAATAGTAACACTCATTCCTAATCAGCAGAATCCCCCTCCAGCCAGTTTATTAGGGTTGATGTTGTTGTTGTTAGGAGCCATGGAGTCAGTGTCTGTAGGGTCATAGTGACCTTATGTACAACAGGCGAAACACTATTGTCAGTGCTTCTCTGCTATTCATAGGGTTTTCAATGGCTGATTGTTTTTTGGGAGTGGGTTGCCAGGTCCTTCTCCCAAGCCTTCAGCACCTGGTGTTCCCAGGCAGTCTCCCATCCAAGTACTAACTAAACCAAACCTTGCTTAGCTTCTTAGATCTGATAGAATCTGACACCAAAATGGTATGGCTACAGGCATTAGGGTTGATAATGGTATGGAAATAGATTGTGCAATGCAAAGCTTTATAGAGTCATGCTTTTCTTTTTTTTTTTTTTTAACTGGAGATCTTCTTTTCACTTTTCTCATTTGATTCAAAATATGAGAAGACATTTTGATAAGTGTGTATGGGAGCATACATTTTTCCTTTTGTTTCAGGTTCCACCATGGATTAGCAAGGCATTGTACATTGTTAGTGACATCTTTCTGAAGCTTGGAGAAATGAGATAACTTGTCCAAGATCATGGAAGCTGGTGAGTACTGGGCCTAGGGTTTCACTCTACCTCCGATTGCTTGACTAATAAGCATGTCACATCACACATACCATAGTTAGCTTTGGTAGGGCAGCATTCTTTTATGTTATTTTTGAGATTCTGGCTCTCCTGCAGGCAACACAATATAAACAGCATGTCTCAAATAAGCAGAGGTTCTCAACAGGTCTGTTGGGTTACAAGTATGTGAATCCTGGCATTCTTGGCATTCTTTAGCACTCCCTCTGTACTGCTTTCCTATCCTATCCCAGTAAAAGAATCATGATGTTCCAATTTGTCAGTTTAAAGCTAGTGACTTCCATAATTATTGCATAATTAAGAGCTTCCTCATTCCTCCTTCCATCATTATTTAATTAACTATGTACAAGTTTATATCTTCCTTTAAAAATGGTTAGCTCTTTTGTTATTTCTTCTGCATCTTCTTCCTTTTCTCTCTTCAACTCTTATATCTCATGAAGTGCTTTTCACAAATCCAGTGCTAAATAAATGTTAAAGTAAGAATTAGGACATGAAAATATCTCTGTTCTCCTAAGAGGAGATGTAGGACACATGTAAACATTTACAGATCTATTTGGAATTCTTACACTCTGATGATTCCATTAACTATTCCTTGTCATCATCTTTGTCTTATTAGCTACTTCAACAATGGTACTTTTGACACATTGTTGTTAGGTGCCCTTGAGCCGTTGAGTCAAATCCAACTCAAAGTGACCCTAAGTACAACAGACTGAAATGCTCCCTGACACTGTGCCATGCCGGACACTATGGCACTGCTACCCTGCTATTCATAAGGTTTTTGATGGCTGATTGTCTGGGGGTTGCTTCAGGAGTGATGGCCAAATCCTTCCTTCTCCCATACTTTTTGACATAAGACTATATAATTCAGATAACATGAAAAGCAATAGAGCAATTTTAAATCCAAATCTAAAAGTTGGCTAACTTATTTGGTAAAACTATGATACAAATGACAATTCAGGCACCCAAATGAGAAACGATATACACAACATGATTCCCTATGTGAGGTTCCACTTTAACATAACATTTATTAACAAGAATTTAAAATGTTGCTTGAAGTGACTTCATAAAATAGCAACATGCTTTCTCCCTTGATTTTCATGAAGTTGTAATATGTGGTAAAGGTAAATTAGCTTGAGGGTAAATTCACTTAAAGGAAAAGAGCAGGTTGTATTATTAACTCTGCTTGGAGTGGGGGTTGGTTTTCTTTTGTTTTTAAAAATCAAGACTCTCTCTCATTGCATACCTCAGTGGGAGTTTAGTTGCTTAGTAACCTTGCACTGACTAGGGGCTGTTGCTCTCCAGCTACACCCAGGAGGAAGCTATATGTGACTGAGAAGGCTGTCAGCAACACTACCCTTAGAGGATTACCCGGAACAGAGAGCTCCAAGAGAACATACCAGAACTCCAGAGGCCCTGGTATTCTGGCTCACTTAAATTTGTCCTCCAACTTATTACATAATTTTTTTCCACATATGTAGTCATTTGTTTGCAGCCTGGGAATATAAAATCATTCAAGAAATGGAGGCTAAACTATTGGTAAGAAACTTCTAATCCACATTCAATATCTCACAATGTGCATGGTGAGCAACTGAGTGATTTATCGTTTTCTCTCTGATGTCTGTTTGGTTCCCAAGCTGTGGATCTTTTCCTTGGATGAAATTCATCTGTTGTCCTGCCGAATGTGCTATGAGCATTTGAAATGCAATACTAATGTGTGGGAACATCTTTTTTCATTGTTTCTCTTTTTCATTCTTTCTGCTAATTTTTGTCCAGGTTTTAGGTTAAAATATCAAATGTGAATAACTCAGGAATAAAAGATGAAAATAATGGAGGCAAACATTATTGCAGACTTACTGTGGGTGATGTGCTGTAATTTACAAATATTGTCTTATTTGGTGATCACAGCAATCCGTGGAAATTGAGGTGGGGTAGCGGGAGAGCGAGTGCATGTGTTGGGATAGGGCTCCTGTTATTATCTCAGTTTTACAGATTAGTACTTACAGCTTAGAGATGTAATATAACCTTCAAGATCACACAGCTAGCAATTTGCAGGGCTAGGACTGAAGCCAGGAAGTCTTAATCACTATGCTACACTATATTGCTGAAATTACTTTAAATTACTTAGTTCAGTGAAAGGCAAGCTGTCTATAGAATACAAGGCTAATACACATCATATAATGTTCAAGTATTAAAATCAGAATAACTCAAATGTTCTCTTGGAAACATGCTTAGAATAAAACACTTCAGCCTCATGTTCATTTCCGAGAATGTGATTCAGCAGGAAGGTTAAGGACACTCACATTAACACAATATCACTCTGTGGCAGAATTCCAAGCCATCAGAATTTTCCCTGGATAATTAATAAAAGCACTGCTTGTCCAGACACCCCAAGTTTATTAGTGCCTCTGAGAGAGAAAAGAAACAGGAGAGGAAAGGTTGTAGAGATGGTGTGAAAGAAGACCTTGGGGAAGGAGAGACCAATCAGGCTTTCCTCATCTTGGTGGAAATGAGCTCCTTCTCTTTTGTTCCTTCACTGAGTTATTTAGCATCCTTTTCTTCTCTCTCCTTGTTTCTACTGACCTCCCTGGGGCAGAATGATAGCCACAACAGCCAATTAGGAAGACACTGAAGGAGGAGGAAGGTGCTCCACAGCCCCTTGCTTGTCTAGGGAGAAACAATCACCTCAGTTGGAAGGTGGTTTTAATTGCCCCTACCCCTTTCTTTTCCTTTCCTTCCTCTCCATCAATGCCCTCTCAATCAAGCTCCTTGACCTAAAGCTTGTGAATTGCTGGGGAACCAAAAAAGCACTAATAAGCTCCTACCCAGGTGGTTTGAATTAATGTATGAAAAAAAAAACCCTAAGTATTCTTAGGGGATTAGCTGGTTCCCCTTTCCAAGCCCCGAATTTACAGTAGTGTTTCTCAATGTGTACATCTCAGACCACCTGCATCAAGGTCACCTGGGGGCAGGTTATAAAGAAAGGGTCCTAGACAACACCCCAGAACCACTGAATCAGAATCTCTGAGAGTGATGCTGGGAAGTTAGCATTTTAAATGAACTTTCTGGGTAATTCATGAATATATTATAGTGTGAAAATCACTACCTTACAGCTTGCAAAGTGCTTTTTACAGGCATGACCACGCTCAGATACCACGTTCCCCAGAGGCTGATTTTCTCATGTCCTTTTCTGTGCTATTGTTGTTTTCCTCTTCAATCAGTATAACATCTTAGAATCAGTTGATATTCTGGTATGGAGACTGACTAAATCAGAGTCAATCTCTCTGCCAAGACACTGAAAAACAATAAAACAACTTTGTAAAAACATCAAATGCAGGAAAGTGGAGGCTTCCTAGTAGGGGACTAGCATGGATGGACTTAGTCTTAGCTCTTTGTTTAATACCTGGAGCAAGACTGACTTCCATCCCAGCTTTGCCACTTTGCCTAGGTTTCCTCACCTGTAAAATATTTACCTCATAGGATTGTTATTAGGGTTACATGAGTTCATACAAGTAACCTGCTTAGAATTGCATCCTGCTCAGTAATAGCTGCTAGTTAAATGAAGTGGCTAGAATGGCATGTTAAAAAGCTACAGTTCAATAAACATGAGTCACTGAATTTTAGATATAAAACTTAAGTATGATTGTCACTCTTTGTTGTCTTCACTAAAGATGTAAGATCAAATATTATAGAACTGGATGTGAAGAAATGTCATAGCACATCTTTCATCAGGATTTTTCAACTTCAGCACTATTGACATTTTGGTATTGGTGGCTGTCCTATAAATTTTAGATTTTACTTTTTACCAGCATCACTGGCCTCTACCAATAGCATCACCTATTTGAGACAACCAAAAGTGTCTCCAGATATTGCCAAATATTCCCTGCCAGATGGTGCAAAATCAGTCCTTATTGAAAACTACCTTACAGGAGGGGATTGTGAGTTTGAAGCCAGAGGCAGCCTGTGTGATTTAGCAAGATCCTGTGTCAAGATAAAGAATAAAAAGGGGGGCTGGGGGTGGAGCTCTGTCGTAGGATACTTGCAAAGTATGTGCAAGGCCCTGAGTTCAGCATGCCCAGTACTGCAAAAATAAATGAATAAATAAATAATGAACAAATAAATAAAACCACCCTACATCTATCAATGTACTGTTTCAGAAGTGTCTACAATTATTTTGCCTCATTTTCTTATACCTCCCAGAGGTAGGGAGGGCAAATATTTGATCACTGCTTACAGTTTACAGATTAGATAAAACTGAGATTAAGCGACTCACCAAGGTCACCTAGCTAGTTTTCAGAATGGTTATGCTCCTAGGTTTTTTTTTGTTGTTGTTTTTTTTTTTTTTTTTTTTTTTTTTTTTTTTTTTTTTTTTTTTTTTTTTTTTTTTTTTTTTTTTTTTTTTTTTTTTTTTGTGGTACTGGGAGTTGAACCCAGGGTATTGTGCTTGCATGCTTTGAAAGTGCTGTACTACTGAGTTGCACCCCTAGCCCATGTTTTTACTTTTTTGAGACAGGGTCTTGCTAAATTATGCTGACTGCCTCTGGTCTCGAATTTGTGATTCTCCTGCCTCTGCCTCCTGAGCCACTGGGATTACAGGCATATGCCACCACTCCTGGTCCCAAGTTTAGTTCTTTTTTTTTTTTTTTTTTTCACATGGAACTTACTGTTTAACCGATGAAGACATGCACTTGGGAATGGGGGGCAGGAGTTCTCATTTGTGTTTTGAAATCCCAAATTAATGAGTATAATAAACTGTTATTGCTGGCACTGGCTTTACCCCAAGTGGCCAAGTGGCACTGTCTCACTCTCTGAGTCCTTGGTGGGTCCCCCCAACTCTCCCCTAACCTCCACCCTTTCCCTTTCCATTGACTTGGGACAGCCCTTGTCGACGTGCCAATCACAGTGGGAAGGGGGGAAAAGGGGAGAGGTCACAGTGCGTGGGGTTCAAGGTCACAGTGGGCGGAGCAAGGGGGATCACAGTGCAAGTAAGTCAGGTCGTCCCCTCTGCTCAAGTCCAGCTGTCTGCCACAGCAGTTCAACTCGTGGCGAATGACCCAGGAGGCTGTGACGGCAGCAGCGGCAGCATCATTTGTCGCTGACATTTATCTGTGCTGTTTGAAGCCTTGTGATCCATCGGGACCCAAAGGCTGTCTGATCACATTACTGGGCTGCCTGCTGTCTTCGGGTTGGGAGATCCTGGTTGGCCTGTCCAGGATGGGTTCCTCTTGCTCGCCTTCTGGGCTGGCGCTGCCCAGGATCCGTTTCCGGGCCTCTGCGTATTCGGCCTCTCGCTGGGCTAGGGACTTGACTGGAAGGGCTGGCCTGCTGGTGGAGTTGGGACTGCTGACCACACCGGTGCTGGTGGGCCTCTTGAGGATGCGGATCTGTGGAGGGGGCCCCGTGGGAAGGCTATCGTCTTGAATCACAATGGGCACTTTGGGAGGAGATTTGGATTTCCTCTCTTTTTGTGTGATCTTCAGTTTTTTTCCAACGGTCTGTCTATTTTCCCCGCTGTCTGCCGCCTCCTCCCAGCTCTCAGCGACCTCCTCATCTTCCATCTTACTCGCCGCTTTCCCTCCTCCCCCCAACCTCTCCCCGCGCCCCCAAGTTTAGTTCTTGACTGATAGATATACACCAAACTTATGTCCATGAAGGACTGAAATGTTGATATATGAAAGCCAATTTTGTGATGTCTGATGATATTTTATAGTTTGTTTTGGCAAGTATTAACCATTTAAATTCTTGCTCTTCCCAGGTAGCTGCCTTTCTAGAAATGCTCAACAATAATGAGAGTATATAAATGTTTTTATTCCTTAGGCACATGCTCACTTATGTTTTTGGACATTCACTGAACATCTATTATGTATTGGTTATTGTGCTACCCACTGGGAGAGTAAGCCAGTGGAGATGGGGGGGCAGCACTTACAGACCTCACAAGCCTGTTGAGCATCAGTCATACACATACAAACAGGATAGAGGAGGGGAGGGTGGAAGGATGTAGATTGCACGTTGAAGCAGGCAGATGCAATGGTAGTAGATACAGGCACAACGGAAACATTAAATAAATGAACTCTCTGCACAGCAGAGAGGCAGCTTTTTCAGAGAAGACTTTCCAACAAGACACAGGATATACCATTTAGGCTTAGTCTTACAGTATAAGTAGAAGTTAAAAAAATATTGAGTACTTCCTATGCCATGCACTGCTGTGGGTGTTTTACCAATGTAAATTCATTTAATCCTCCCAAAAACCTTGTGAGATAAATACTGTTATCCTTGTTATGGAGAGTCAGATGTGGCAGCCCACTCCCAAAACAATCCCAAAACAATCAGCTATTGAAAACCCTATGAATAGGAGAGAAGCATTGACCCTATGTACAACAGAACGAAGCTGCCCCCTACACTGTGCCATGCTCCAGTGGTGCCGGGGATGGAACCCAGCGCCTCAGAAAATGCAGAGCAGCACTCTACCACCTGAGCTAAACCCCAGCCCCTATTTGGTAGAATAGTGTATGTAAAAAGAGAAAAACCAGCCTATAAGGCTAATGGACAAGGAAGAATCCCATCATAAAGGGAATTTGAGGTCTTCATTAGGGGCTGAACTTTAGTCTGGCTTACACCAAAGGTGGGGAAAGACCAGCAAAAGAGGATACTCTAGTTTTGTGTGAAATTAAAACTACCAATATTTATTGCCAATATTTTTTCTCTCCTTTTCTTTTTTCTTTTTGCCCCAAGGATACAAAGAAAAACACCAAATCTTAAATAGCAGAAAAGATACAGCTGCTCTGGCCTACATGCAAAATCCTTTAATACTATCTTCTGGATAATATACATGTGTGTTTACTCAAGTCTCAGATTTAATTGGATTTAAATAAGAATCTGAGCACAATCATGCAGAAGGCCTGACATAAATAAGAGAGTATCAAGAGGTCAGTGAAGATACATCCTGTCTGTTCCTATTGAAAGCAGATTTAAGCCATTGCCACCTGTACCTTCTTCCTGCTCTGGTGAAGAGCTTGTTCCCAACCGCACCAAGCAACAAATATATATTTGCAAAGTCCATATTCAACCATTCCCACTCCTACCCTTCCCCTGAAAATATCACCCAATTGCTATAATTTGGATTTATTTCTCTTGTTATCTATATTGAGTATGGTAAAAATGCTTTGTTCTATGTTTGTCTCTCATAACAAGCCTATTTCATTATTAATATAACTATAAAGCTAAAATATGGTTGGGAAATTTGTCATCATTTTGCAGGTTTAGGTTGGCATGCCCTGTTACAGACCTTGATTCTTCTCCTTCTAATTCTAGTTGCTTGCCTGCTTTTTGAGGAAGCTCTTAGGTGAAAAGTAACCCAGATGTTGTGTCCTCAAAATGTGAGTACAAAGACTTCATACATATGCTCGTAACTAGGTCTCTTTTCATTATGGAAGTAAATCATGCTTTATGAAAAAAAACATAAAAATATAATTATTAATGAAAAAAATCAGCCTCTATTTCAGCTATATCATTGTCAAAGAGAAAAAAAGAAAGACACTGAACTTTAAGTTGCAACAGTGAAGTTGAAGAACTACCCTGAAAATGTAGAATTAAGGAAAGTGGAATTGTTCTCTGAGAATTAAATTATAGAATACATCATTGCTCAAGCAGCACAATGTCTCACAGATGAGCGAGATGAGATTCTCATTTGCTTGAGGAAATTCACATACATAAAGAAACAATGAGTTAATTAGTCTATTAATGATGGAGCATAAGAATCACAGAGCCATGGGGCAAATATTGGCTGTGCCTATTAGGAACTGTCTGTTAGAGATCACTTTTTCAGGTTCCTCCAAATATTTACTTGTAGAGAAGGAAGTACCAAGTTATCACAACCTGATGCTCCTAAACATTTGAATCATACAACCAATTCTTCTTTGACCTCATTCCACCCTGACCCAACAACTTTCTTATTACAATTCAGCTTTCCCTATAATTTGCCCATAGGGAGAATACAACTGCTTGGATGCCTTGGTAATTATTGCTTTTCCTTGAAAACTAACAATTGTTATGCTATGTTAGAAACTTGAGCTTCCTGGGCCTTGCTGTTGTTATGTTCCATCAAGTTAGGTCCGATTCACAGTGACCCTTATATACAGCAGATAAAACATTTATTTTTATTTATTTTTTTTTATGGTACTGGGGATTGAACCCAAGGCCTCCTGCTTGCGTGCTTTGCAAGTGCTGGACCACTGAGCTGCCACCTCTAGCCCATTTTTTTTTTTTTTTTAACTTTTTCAGACAGGGTTTTGGCTAAGTTAAGCAGACTGCCTCTGGTCTCCAACTTGTGATCCTCCTGCCTTTGCCTCCCAAGCCGCTGGGATTATAGGCATGAGCCACCGTGCCCAGCTAACAGATGAAACACTTCTTGCTGCTGTGCCATACACATGATCTTGTTTATGTTTTGAGCCTATTGTTGCAGCCACTGTGTTTCTTCTTATTTTGAGTCATTCCACATCAGCAAAAGGAGGTCCTAGGTGCTTTATTCCAATCCCATCATTAAGGTCAACTCTACTTTGAGGAGGCAACTCTTCTCCAGTCATTTCTTAAATGCCTTTCAGTTTGGGGGGCTCATTTTCTGGCACTCTATTTGACAGTGCTTCTCTACTATTCCTAAGGTTTTCAGTGGCTAATTATATTGGGAGTGGGCTATTGGGTCCTTCTCCCTAGTCTGTCTTAGTCTGGAAGCTCAGCTGAAACCTGTCTACCATGAGTGGACCTGGTGGTATCTGAAATGCTAGTGGCATAGCTTTCAGCATCACAACAACACACAAGCCCCCACAGCATGGCAAAGAGACATGTGTGGGGGTCCTGGGCCTTAGTTAGCATGAATTAGTCTCCACTGTGTGCCAGGGTCTGACAAGATGGGGTGTCTGGATATGTCAAGGTATCGGCAAGAAGAGAATTCATTCACATAGTAGCTCTTTGAACTACCATCAATTTTCCCTGGCAATACCTTGGCTGCCACATGATACTTTCTTGAGATCTTTTACATAAGTTTTCGACCCTTTCAGCTTCAATTTCTTTCCTGTGATCTGCCCATCTAACCAGTTAGCAAATCCTAGAAATTCTCTTGTCTTCTATTGCCACTCCTCATACTGTTTCCAGTGCTTGTGTGTCTATTTCTCTTTCCAGAAGAGCAGTTCACAAAAGCCAGTGTGGGAACCAGCTGCATCAGAATTACTGGACTGTGAAGATGGGATGTTGAAAATCTAGAGATCCTCTCCAGATCTTTATTATCAGAATGTCCTGGGGTGGTGCCCAGGAATCTGTTTAATAAGCTCCCTGGGTAACTCTGATACACAGTCACATTTCAGAATCATTATCTAGACAAGTGGCTCTTAAACGTTCTTACAAAATAGAAACACTCTTAAAAAGATCAATGCTCAGGCTTTACCCCAGACTAATTAAATCCTAATGTTTTTCTTTGGAGGTGAAATGTGAGAGTAGGTGTTTTTAAAACAGTCCAGAGATAAGTCTACTGTATCGTGAGGATTGAGAACGCTGTGCTCAGAGCTGTGATTCTCTAAGTATGGTACCAAGATGAGCAGCAACAGCATTACCTGGAGATGTGTTAGAAGTGTAAATTCTCAGGTTGTACCCTTGACCTAAAGCAGAAACCCTGGGAACGAGGCCAGCAATCTGTGGCTTAACACCACCTCCAGATGATTCTGATGCTCACTTGGCTTAGACTGTTTCCCTGAGCCTCCTGGTTCATTTTCTGTGGCCACTCTTTCTTCTATTCCTCTTCCACACTAAGCATGTTTTCACCTGTCACTCTCTGCTCAGAGTGTTGAGTGGCTCCACCTGGCCCTTAGAAATCCTTGGCCTGATGTTCATGACTTTCCCCAATGACCCCACTCTAGACTTAAACTTCATTGGCAGGATAACAGAATCCAGACTTCTTGCTGATTCCAAGACAGCAGGTTTCCCATTTTGCTTTTGCTGCTCCTTTGGTAAAAATCCCGGAGAACAGGAACCATATTCTCAAATGCCATCATCCTTAACATTGCTTTGTTCACAGAGTTGAATTCAATTTGCTGAATGTGTGAGTGACTTTGTATTTATCTTTAACTCTCCTTTGCTTAGTCTGTCATATGCTTTCCATTCAACCTGGAGAACAACTTCTTTAACCTTGTTTTGTTTGTGTTTAAACACTAAAGCCCACCAAGGTGTATACAGGATTATTCCACACTGAGACAGTCAGCTGGTTTGGCATTGATAGTGCTCTGGGGATGGGTGATCAGAAGGAAGTGTGCATGCAGGGATCCTGGGGGTGTGGATAATATTTTATTTGTTGCTGTGGGTGCTGGTTACATAGGACCCTCTATGAGAATTCATTAAACACTGACCATTTGTGCATTTTTCTGCCTGTGTGTTTTACTTTAATAAAAAGTTAAAAATGGTCTTCTTAAGCACGTGTTCTCCAGCTTTTCAAATTCTAACTCAACCAGAATTTATCAACCTTTGATAATGTGCCAGGGACAGGGCTGGTTGCTTTCACATTTTGTTATTTTGTTATATTATTCTTACCTTTGTAACTATGTGAGGGAGGGACTGAAATTATTGTTCTTCGTCCATGAGGAAACTGAGGCTTAGAGAAACTAAGGACCTGCCCTAGCTGGCACAGGTGGCCAGCATAGGGACCAGAGTCCAGCTATCACGTTGCCATGTACAGTGGTTTTCTTGCTGTTCCACCATGATGGTTCAAGAGAAATCTTTACCAGCATGTATTAATAAAAAGTAACAACAATTTTGGTTTCATCATAAGTCAAGAGAAAGCATTGAATTGCCTTCTTGATTTTCATAGGGAACATTTTGTTTCCTTTGTCTCTTTGAAAGAGAAAAACTGATTTATGTGTAAGGCAGGTTGAAAGTGATGAACAACAAATAGGTTATTTAAAATTGTGGCAGAGTCTTAGAGGCCTCCTCAGTGCTAATAGTTATGACATCTCCCCTGCTAGCCTTCAGGGTAGAGATCAGGAGGGCCAGGGTGGAAAGAAGGGGATTTGTGGGCCAATTTTTTATTGTATTCCTGGTACAAGCATTGCTGCAGCCTGCAGAATATCAGCCCTGGGGTGAGTTGAACCTAAAATAAAATGTCATCCTGCATAGTGGGCACACCTTCAATGAAAAAGAGGCAAAATTTTTCTCCAGGAAGAATCTTTGCTTTATGGGCATCTTAACCATAACATGCAATTTATTGAGAATTTATAGGTTTTTCTAACTAATTTTTGCAGGCATCCTGATTATTCTATAAACTCTACTGACTCCTTATTCTTAGAATGATTGTGCAATTAGATGTTGAACAGAGAGACAGCACTGCTTTACAGTAAGGTAAGTATGGGAAGAACCTAATACCTATGAGTGCAAGGAAGGACACAAAAGAAGAAAAGGAGAAATGGTACTAGGCAGAAAACCAGGAACAGTCTCCCCTGTCCCCCTGCCCACATTTAGTGCTACTGTTGTATGTAGATGGAATAGCAGAATAAAAACCTAACTAAATCCTCAGTAAATGTTGGATATGAAATGGAGTAAAATTTAAGTTTAAGGCCAAGTAATGGAAGAAGACTCAGGCCTGTGAGATTAGCTGTAAGCAGATTTATGGTGAGTATTTGAATCTCTGCTATCTCAAAATGCCTGGGTAGTACAGTGGCTTTAGTTTTAGAATGCTTAGAGAAAATGGCTCTGGTCCCAGATGAAACTTCCATATAGCCACTGATTTTCTATATCATCCAACCACCAATTAGACATTAGAAGAAACATAACAAGAGTAATTAAATAAAAGATTCTCCAGATGAAGTAGACCATGTGGTTGCTTTCCTAACACTGATTCTTCCTTTCCTCTTTCTAAGAAAACCTTGAATTTTATTCAAGTATGTACCTGATCCCCATTCCAAGGACTGATTCGTTAGCTGGCACTGTCCAATAGAAACTCAGGGAGCCAAATATGCAATTTAAAATTTTCTAGTAGTAATATTTTTAAAGTAGTCAATAGAACCAAGTAAAATAAACTTAATACATTTTATTTAATTCAACATGTATAGCATATTTTCTTGTCAACATATATCAATATATAAATTATTAATGAGCTATGTTATATTTTTCATCTCTTTTTACTTTTAAAAAAATTAAAAACTTATGTTATCATTTTCTTTGTGGGTGGGAAACAAAGTCTTGCTATATAGCCCAGGGTGGCCTCAAACTCATGACCTCTCAGCCCCAGCCTCCCCAGTGGCTAGAATTATAGACATGTATCACTGTACCAAACACCACCACCACTGTGCCTGACTTATATTGTCTTTAAAATTCAGTGCATCTTTTTCACTTATAGCACATGTCACGTTTTACTGTTGTTGTTGTTGTTGTTGTTGGGTGCCATTGAGTCAGATCTGACTCATAGAGACCTTCATAAGGTTTTCAATAGCTGATTGTTTCAGGATTGCTTCACAAGTGGATTGCCATATCTTCTCCCATTTTTGTGGTGCTGGGGATCAAATCATGTCCTCAGAGAATGCAGAGAAGCACTCTATCGACTGAGCTAAACCCAGCCCCTAAAATAAGGTGCACCCGAAATGTGTCAGTACTTTACTGCTATTCATAAGGAGTTCTGTGGCTGTTTAGGGAGTGGGTTGTCATGTCTTTCTCCCATATTTGTGGTGCTGGGGATTGAACCTGGGCCTCAGAAAGTGCAGAGGGGCACTTTACCAACTGAACTAAACCCCAACTCCATTTTCTACTAGTTACCATCATATGGGATATTGAAGATCTAGTCCAGCTCACATTCTGCTGGCAAATAAAACTGCTATAGGGCCTAAGATGTCCCATCCAGGCTGACAGCAAAGAACTTACTATTGGTAGGTTTCTCTCTTTCTCTCTCCTGCTGGACAAGAATAAGAAGAATAATGGCTTGATTAACATGTCAGCCTTCTTGGGGGTTATGTGGGGAACCAGCTTTTGGATGAAGCTGACATTGAAATTACCAGAGATGAAAGACAGAGAGATACTGATGACTTTAGTGGGCTGCTGACAAAACTTGGGAGTTTTCCCTAACTGTAGACTTTCTATTTAGTGTGACAATAATTGTCCACATTGTTAAAGTTACTTTATGTTACTTATAGCCAAAAGAGTCTTAACTATAATCAACTTGCAAACTGATATGTGGTCATTCTTTGGCCCTAATTAATATACTCCATGAGGATGTGGAATCATAGAGAAAGAACTAACCTATGTGGAATTTGAGATGGAAAAAATAACATATGGAAAGCACTTGAATTCACTCCATTATATACAATTTTAAAAATGTACAACAGAGGAGCCATATGTTTTAGTAAAAATCATCTGCAAGGCACGCATGTTCACTTTCTGTTCCTGAGTTAGGCAGCTGAATTGTGAGAGTGAGCAAAGCCTAGGGAAAAAAACTAAACCTGTGCCAGATTTATAAGAAGAGTTATCTTTATAAAATCTATGTGAACGACACAGTGATGAAGATGAAGGGAAAGCTATTCAATAAAACTAAAACCAGCAGTTCTCAAAGTGATACCTTTAGAAGTATGGTTCAATTTTAAGTCTCCCACTTAGTGCTAATTAGAAGATGCATTTCAATTAGAATTCAAATGCACTTTAGGAAGTGAGTTATTAAATGACCTAGCATTTTCTAGTGTTTGCAAATGTCAAAACTCGCAGCTTTGGAGGACGAATCTTTAATGATAATATATTTCTCTCTTGTCCCCATTATTGCTCCATAGCTGAGAGACACAGGTATTTATTGGGCTCCAGGGACCCAGAGTGGGCACTGTCAGAGGAGGAGACCAATTAGCGGGTTTGGTTTCACAAAGAAGCAAAGATTGCCCTGGGGTGAAAAACTCTGCCTCAGAAGGAACACCTTTGAACTTCAACAGTCTTTATTGGTAATCATTAGCAGTCAGCAAAGGATTTGGCTGCTCCCTCACCATTCCATTATCCCTACTCTTCAGGTAAAACATACATATTTTCTCCTATTATGCCAGTGAAAATAAAGACAGCAAACTTACCACATACATAAAAGAAAGTGACTACTTTGACTACTTTCTACTACTTATAATGGCACATGCATTATTTCCAAAAATTGCCTTCGGTCCCTCAAGGCCCCTAGAGATAAACATCTAATGATTTTGCATAAGGCTTTTTCTTAATCGGTATTTCCAGGACTGCGTAATTACTTGCAGCTTAGAAAAGTGAAAGACAGCAAGCAGTCTCAAGGTTGCTGAATAACATCTGGTTGCATGTTGGACTCACTGGTAGATATAAAGAAGTACAAAAAATCAGTCACCATTCAAATCACAGTTTTCTTCTTTTCTCATTTATTTAAAATACTTCATTCATTCATTTAAAGCATTTATTATGTGGCAAACAGTGTACCAGATAGTGTACCAGATAGCATTTAACAGTGCTATCATGAATAAGACAAGTAAGAGTCTCCATGCAGAGAGGTTGGCATCCATAGGGGCAGATGGGGTGGGGCCAGGGGATGGTGAACAAGCAAATGCTTGGTCCCCAGACCAAGCTAGGATACCTGTGGGCACCCAAGGAGGCAAAGGAGGGGTTTTCTATAATCTTGAAAAGTTTTTCAATGTTCTCAGCAGCAGGGATCTATGCTTTACAAAATATCATCCAATATGTGGCCTTTCGGCCACATAGTAAATTCTGTGATTTCATACTGACTTGTAGGAGATAGGAAGGTATATTTCTTTTACTTAGAAGAGTGACATCATTTTTGAGTTAGTAAAAGTCAATATTCAGCTATAAAAGTATTCATAAAGTGGTAGATGCTAGTCTTATGGAAGCTCAAACTCCAGAGCCAGGTTGGAGTTTAAAACCCCAGCTTCACTATGATCAGATGAGTGTTACAGCAAATTACTAAATCTCAGTTTCTCAGTTCCTTCAGAAAGGACTTCATAGAATATATGCATATATATATGTATATAAGTATATAGACTAAAATACATTAATATATTTAAGAGTACCTGGCATATAGTGTTAGTAGCAGAAAATAAAGTGAAATTTAAACATAATCAAGTTGTTCTTGAAAATCCTACAAAGCTCCCTTTTGAAGATCCACAGCTCATCCTGGTGTCCATCATTGTCAATTTTCCCTCCAGTATTGGAACAAATAGTTTTTCTGCTTGAACATCAAGCAGTGCAACAGTTTTGCACATAGGGGTCACATCACACCAAAAGAGCATATTTTAAATCATTAGCCTCATGGTAAGAGGTGCTCAGGAAGGGAGACTGGTAGAGAAGGGTAGACTACCTCTTCACCTTGTGGTCATTTAGTGAGATGGCAGGCAAGAATTATGACACAATTTAAATGATTTCTTTCCTTTTCATTCACGAGTTCCTCCTGTCTTTCTTTGCCAACACAGGATCATTGAATTTACAAAAATTAAATGTGAAGTGACTACTCTAGCATCTGATCCCACCTGATCTCAGAAGCAAAGCAGGGTCAACCTGGTTAGTCTTTGGAGTCCCAGGAGACCACCTGGGAATATCAGGGGCTGCAGGCTAGGGAGAAGGATGTGGCAATCCACTCCTAAGACAATCCACCATTGAAAACCCTGTGAATAACAGAGAAGCACTGACATAGTGCTGGGCATGGCACACTGTTGGGGAGTGTTTTGTTCTGTTGTACATAGGGTCCTATGAGTCAGACCGGATTTGATAGCACCTAACAACAAGATCATCTGAGTAAGCAACTCTTGTTAATTATCATTTGGGAAAGGGAAGTCAAGTTACATAAGACAAAATGGTGCTTCTCTTTTAAGTATTCTGTTGTTATTCACTGTATCACTTTCAATGATAGCAATATTAAAACATTTTTGTACTTCCTCGAGTGTTACCAGAATTTGATTATTCTTTTTGCCTTCAGAGATAATGCCTTGATCTAAAACCACCATCATTTCTTGTTCAAATTATGATACGGCCTCCTGTCTAGTCTCTTAGCCTCTACTCTTGCCCTTACTTCCCCACAAGAGGACACATAATAATCAGATTGGCCTTGTAAGGTCCCTCTTGTTCAACATCTTTTAACAAATCCCAATTTCACTCACAGTAAAAGCAAAAGACTTTTTTAAAAAATGTTGGTGTTCATTATATTGTCCAGGATGTGGTTTATCTTGGTGAATCTCCATGGGTTCATGAAACAAATAGCATTCTGCTATTGTTGGGTGGAGTATTTCTATATAAAGCACTCCATATATCTTTTTGGTTGATTGTGTTGTTCAAATCTTAGATATCCATGCTGAATTTCTATCTTATATTCTGTCAGTTGCTGAGTGGAAGATATTGAGGTCCTGACTATGAGTGTGGGTTTGCCTATTTCTCTCTTCAATTCTGTCAGATTTTGCTTCTTGTATCTTGAATCTTTGCTGTTTGGGTCATATGTATTTGGAATTATTCTGTCTTCCTGGTGGATTGATTCTTTTATCAGGTATTATACAATGATACCTTTATACCTTTATACAATGATATCATTATACATTTCTACCTCTTACCTCAGTGATTTTATTTACTCTAAAGTCTACTGTCTTATTCTATTTGGGCTACTATAACAAAACACCATAGATGTTGTTGTTGTTGTTATTGTTAGGTACTATCAAGTAGTGTCCAACTCATAGCAACCCTTATAGTGTTTTCAATGACCAATTGTTTCAGAATTGCCTCAGGAGTGGATTGCCACATCTTTCTCTCATTTTTGCGGTGCTGGGGATGGAACCCGCAACCTCAGAGACTGCAGAGCAGCAGTCTACCAACTGAGGTAAACCCCACTAGCATAGATTAGGTAGTTTCTAAAACACAGAATTTTTTTTTTCTCACGGTTCTGGAGACCAAGTTCAAGATCAAAGTGCTTACCGATTTGGTATCTGATGAGGGCCTATTTACTCACAGATGATGCCTCCTAGCTGTGTCCTCACACAGTGGAAGAGCCAGGCAGCTGCATGCATCCTCTTTTACAAGGGCATTAATCTCATTCTTGAGGGCTTTGCCATCATGACCTACTTACCTCTCAAAGAACCCACTGCTTAATACTGTCACACTGGGGAATAGGTTTCAACATTGGAAAACTGAGGGGACACTAGCATTCAAAACTCAGAATACACATCTGATATTGATGCTTCTCTGCTTACAATGGTGCCACATTGCAATATACCCTTCATAAGTTGAAACTATCATAAATGAAAAGTGCATTTAATATTTAGCATACTGAGCATCATAGCTTAATCTAACCTTCCTTAAATTCACTAAGAAAACATTTACATTAGCATATAGTTGGGAAAAGTCATCTATCACAAACCCATTTCATGATTATTGATTATCTCATGTAATTTTTTTTGTGTGTGGTATTATAAGTTGAACCCAGGGCCTTGCATGCTTTGCAAGTGCTATACCACTGAGCTGAGCTGAACTGCAAGCCCTTTTTTTTTTTTTTTTTTGAGACAGGGTCTCTGCTCTTGAACTTGTGATGCTCCTTCCTCTGCGTCCTGAGTCCCTGGGATTATAGGCGTGCGCCACCACACCTAGCTATTTCATGTAATTTATTGAATACTTGTATCCAAAATCTGTTGGCCTCACAGTATTCTATAGCACACTAGTTGTTTACCTTATTATTATGTAGCTGACTGGAAGCTGTAAATCACTGAGGGTACTCTCCCATATATCACTAGCCCAAGAAAAGAATAAAAGTCAAAATTCAAAGTACACTTTCAATTGCATGTGCATTGCTTTCATAGTATCATGATATCAACAAATTATAAATCAAACTATCAAAAACTGGGGACTGTCTGTATTAAGAGCCACTCTTATGTTTTTAAAATCATTGTTTGCATGCCAATCTTTCTTATCTTTTACTTTCAACTTATTTATATTGTTGAATTTGAAATTTCTTATAAACAGCATATACTTAAGTCAAAAAATATACTCTACCATTCTCTGTTTTTGCTGATAAATTTAGATCATTCACATTTGAAGTAATTATTGATATTTTATAATGCCATTTTATTATTTTTCCATTTGCTTCCTATTATTATATTTTTCAGTTGCATAGTTTCCATTTGTTTATTTCTAAAACTTCTATTTCTTTGCTAAGATTTCCTATTCTTTCATTTGTTTCAAAACAGATTGCTTTTTTGTTCATTGTTTGTTGAATTTTTATGTTCTTTACTTTAAAATGTTAGTCAGATCCAACATTTGACTCATCTTGGTACTGTTAATTGTCTTTTCTCCTGCAAACTTCTTTATCTGATGCAAATTATAATTTGCATGGTTCTTGGTATGATGAGTGATTTTATATACCCTGAACATTGTGCCATTATGTTAGGGGACTCCAGGCCCTAGGTAAAAATTTTAATTTTGGCATGCACTTACTTTGTTTAGGATCAGCTTCTAGGTCCCGGTCAGCTCTCCTGGGCTGTGGGTTTAATGGCAGTCTAATTTGCAAGGCCTTACCATGCCCTTTTGGCCAACTTGGCTCATCTTGTGCCAAACAGGCTTCCACTGGTCCCTCAAATGTAACCTGAGGCAGAAGGAGATTACCCAGCTGCTTCTGCGTGGTGCCCCTAGACAGAAAAGATGCCTGTGGGATGTGGAGATGAGAAATGCTTCTTGGGTCATGTGCTTGTGATGGTGGGACCTCCCTAGCTGGGGTCTTTGGGTTGGAAAGGAGGGTACTCCCTGGCCTGGGGCTACTTTCTGCAACCTGGTCCCTTCCCTGATCCCCCAGAGATAAGCAGTGTTGTGGGGCAGATGAGAGAATCTCAGGGGGTAAAGGAAAGTTTCCCAAGCTGGAACTACTTTTTTTCCTTTCCAGTACTGGGAGACTAAATCTGGTGCTTTGCACACGCTTTGTAAACACTCTGTCACTGAGCTGCACAACCAGCTCCTTATTTATTTATTTTTAAAAATTGAGACAGGGTCTTGCTAAGTTACGCAGGTTGTTTCTGGCCTCAAACCTGCGATCCTCCTGCCTTTGCCTCCCAAGTCGCTGGGATTACAGGTGTGCTGCCACCACATGCAGCTCTGAAACTACTTTTGTGACATTGTGGCTCTTGGTGGTGTCTCCAGGCCACGGTGTGTCCCTAGGTGAAGGAGGGATGTCCTAGACCTGGGGAGGAAGGAGACCACCTCACCTATAAATAGGCATGCCAGCCATGCTCCATCTTTAGAGCCTTTGTATTAACTCTTCCCTCTTTCTACAACTTCTTCTCTCCAGATATTTGCCCTAGATATTTCTCTCCAGCTTTCTCATTTCTTTGATCAAATACCATCTTCTCAGTGAGGTCGGCTCTACTCAACTATCTGCTACTCATGAATGAGACAAAAAGACAATATTCAATTGTCTGGTTTACTACAATAAGGAGGAGCTAAGCTGTGTATACTCAGTCTCCCCAAGCAGAGAAGAGAGCCGACCATTATGTTGACCTTATGTAGAGTTTTTGGGAGGCATGAGATTCAGGAACTGGCATTATTTAAGAGGCATGAATTTATCTATAGACATGATATTGCTCCGGTGAGACTGCTGCTGATTGGTGGGTATACACTCAGAGGTGGTTTTTGGAATGAGTCCCTTCCTGACTGGCTACTTTTAGAAGAGCCTGGTGCTGATTGGTTAGCTCGTAAAAAAGTGTATTCCCTGGAGTTGTCTTGATTCATTTGAAGTTTTCTTGTTGCCAGAACTATACATGGGAATAACCAGTGTTTTCTCAGCAATGTGGAACTTTTCTTTCTCAACCTTAACTTTCAATTCTCCCTTTTCCTCCGGTACTCTCCCCAATATTCTTTGTTGCTTTTGTTGCTAGGTGCCCTCCAGTCAGTATCCGACTCATAGCGACCCTCATAAGGTTTTCAATGGCTGACTATTTCGGGATTGCCTTGGAAGTGGATTGCCAGGTCCTTCTCCCATTTTTGTGGGGCAGGGAATTGAACTCAGGACCTCAGAGACTACAGCACAATGCTCTACCAACTGAGCTAAATCCCAGCCCCAATATTCTTATTGCCTCCAATTCAGGTTTACTTATTACTCTTTGTGTTTATGGTCTGTTTTCCTTTGCTAGAATATAAGTGCTTGAGGCAGACATTATTGATTGCTTTGTTTCCTGATGTATCTCACTTTTCTAGAACAGTTCCTGGCACATAGTGAATACACAGTAAGTACATGTGGAATGATTGAATGAACAATGCCAACCCAAAGCAAGGATAGAATAATCCAGTTACTTTTATTTCTATATACCTTTTCCTTCCTTGATCGTCTGTCCCATGTGCACATCGGTCTTTTACTCTGATGCCCCTCTGATATGAATGTATTTTAGTCAACATTTTTAGTCTCATGGAATTATACTTTTTATTTTATTTTTTATTTTTTTGTCATTTGAGAGTAACTACAGGATTTAGGGGCCTTCTTCAAGAAAAAGAGCACACAAAAAGGTGCTGGTAAACAGGGCCTGGAGTCAGTAAGCGCAGACTCTTTAGCTTCATTCATTTTGGCTGTTAGGGCAAAACACAAGACATCACTTCCTTTTCTTTCCATTATTGTAGGAATTTCAAGCAGTAGCAGGAGGAAACCCTGACAGTTATTTAGCATAAGCTATGATGTCAGTAATAAACAAGATCAAACTAAAAGGCAAAGAGAAAAACAAACAAAAAGAAAGTAGCTTGATTCTGTCAACATAATACAAATGAAAGTGATTTACCCAAACTATTTAAGGTTAATTACAATGAAGCACAATATAGATTGTGCCTGTCATGAGTTTGACAGATTAACTCTGGCTGCTACAGAAACTAGCACTTGATTCTGTGCTAAGCCAAGAAATTTCCTCAGCTTTTGACATGCAACCCAAACCTTCGTCCCTCCTCTTTTTTTTTTCTTTTCTGTAAAAATCAAAAGAAGAATAGAAGAGAGGGAAAGGAAGAAAGAGAAGCAAGAGAACCGAAGCAAATAGCAATTTGAGAAAAAAGAAAGAGTGAAGACATGAATGAAGTATCCACAGCCTTAACTGAGTTTCCATTCACCTCCCTCCAACACCTCATTCTCCATCCAGTCATGTGGTACTTTATTTAATCGCTTCATCTCCCCAAGCCCCTCACTGGAAGCTTCATAAGAGCAGGGGCCTGGTCCAACTCCCTCCTGCTCTTTCTCTGGCACTGGCAATGTGTCTAGCACATGAAAGAGTTAGATAAATAATTGATGTGTGGATTTGTTTTATGAATGAATAAATGAACTGAGGAAAACTTGGCTCTCTTTAGAATCCTTCACTTGGCAGAGGAGCTTCCTATTCTTCTTGCTTTCTTCATTCTATTTATTTCTACACCAAGAATTCCTTCTGTTCCTTATGCTCAAAGCTGAAAGTCTTAACTCTCTTTATGGAAAATTCCCTAATAGCAACTTCCTTAATCAGAACCAATTAGACCATAAAGACAACTAACCTGCATTCTGTCACTTTTTTTTTTGTAATATGTTAATAAATGCAGAAAAAGAGAAATGAAAAGCATTATACTCTCTTTACCTAATGTAAGCATATACTTGGCCAAGTAAATACCAAACATCTGATATTTTCGAGGAAATTAGTGACTTTGGTGTCTGAGTTGGTTCTTTTGTTTATTTCACACATTTTCTAGCATCATAATACTAGTGATTTTAGAGGTTCCAGGGAAAGGAACATTTCTTGTCCCTCAGGTCAGTGATTGTCATCCAGAGGTCCCAGAGCTGTACCACTAGGTTCTTGATTGGCTAAAGGTGGAGTTTTATGAAGTAGCTTTCTAGTTTTAGAATGCATGTTTAACAGTTGAAAATCTCCTGGTAGTTGTTCCAGGACGTAAGCTATTGTTTCTTTGAAAGAGTCTTTTGTATTATAGACATATTTTAATGCAATATCTTTAAAACTTGAGTCTTAAGGACTGTTTCTCCTTTCATTACATTCCAGGGACTTTGAAATACCATGCATTCATGGTCCTTTCCATTCCCAGTATTCTGGTCCTGAGCAAGTTTCCAATTCAACACCCCGTGTCCTTTGTTGTCATCCCACTTTTCAGTGTCCTTCAAATGCCTCGTTTTGTATTTGCTGCTATGGACATGTCCTGAGATCAACCACAAATGCATTCCACCTCTGAGACAAAGCTGACAAGAGTTAGTCATGCACAAATATGATTGTGGATGACAAAAAGTTCTTCTCAGTTAACATCACAATTTAGCAGGAACCATCTGAAATATTAGCACTTTATACGTATGACTTCACTCAGTAACCATCACAGTGCTGTGAAATATTATCTTGATTTTGTATATGACAAAACTACAGTTCCAAAGCCTAAATGATTTGTTAATGGGGACAAAAAGTAGCAAAATCTGAACTTAACTAGGCTGAAATAAGTCACTATTACATCATTCCATCACTAGGTTGCTGACATTTAGGATGATCACATAGCAAAATGTTAAGCAAGGGGTTGGCTAAGAGGAGGGACTGTGAATTTACACCAATCCCTCACTACTTTCTCAATAAGCTCTTCCCTGATTCTTGAAATCCTCTTTTCTTTGATGCCACATTCCCCTTTTCCTATTCCTTCTCTTACAGTGTCTTCTAGTTTCCTATGCGGATTCCTCTTTCTCTCTTTTCCCTTTGGAGCCTCAAAGGAGTCTGATCCTCTTCTTTGTTAATTCCACACTCTACATGTTTCTTTTCTTTTCTTTTCTTTTCTTTTTTTTTCTTTCTTTGTGGTACTGAGGGTTGAACCTAGAGCCTTGCACTTGCATGCTTTGCAAGTGCTGGACCACTGAACTGCACCCCCAGCTCATTTTTTTACTTTTTGAGACAGAGTTTTGCTAAGTTACGCGGACTGCCTCTGGTCTTGAATTTGTGATCTTCCTGCCTCCGCCTCCCAAGCTGCTGGGATTACAGGCATGCACCCCATGCCTGGCACTCTACACATTTCTTACCTTAGACATTTCCTTGGTTTTAACCACTATCTATGGGTTGATTATTGAGCAAACTTTGCCACTTGAGAAACCAGTAGAAGCAGGAAGATCACTCTCACTTTCTTCCCAGTCTTTCCCCGAAGCATGTCATGAGACCCTCATCTGAGAGGTTCCCACCTTATAATGGAGGAAAAGAACATACTTATTCCTAAAGACCCAGGGTTACAGAGAAGAATCTGAACAAAGAGGACTTCTTAAGTTTCCCCTAGCTTATCATCATGTTATCATGGCCCCTTTATCCAGTGATATTTCTCCATCACTGTCTACTTCTTTATAAAACCTAGCATAAAAATATATATAGTTTTAAGCATTTCTGCAAGTCTTCACTTCTTTACAAAGACTCATGTGTCACGGCAAACTTAGGTGAAATATGTTTGCATGTTTTCCTGTCATTAATCTGTTTTTCATTTTAGGGGTCTCAGACATGAACCTAGGGTGGCAGAGGAAAAGATATTTCTCCTCTGCTGCACTCATGACAATAAATATCACATGGGCTAGCAGGGGTCCTTAAATCACACTGTCAGTGGCACTGTACTTGGGCACCATTAACATTCAATTTGCATTTTAAGCAGATTAAGTATTTCCTTAATGGAAGAGAGCATCTACTTTTGATCATTATGCCAAAACATCTGTCAAAGCATCTAACACGTTGCAGGTACTTAGTGTGGGAGCCACCACTGTAGGGTGACAGGCCAGGCAAGGAGGACCCAGTGTTTTGAAGGACTTGTATCATTCCCTCTATGCAACACTCAGCACTTTGCATTCTTGCATGAACTTTCTTGAAATTACAACAGAAACAATCATAGTCCACAGAAAAAGAAATATATGAGCAATATATTTTAGCTTTCATTCTTTGTAGACTCAAAGTGTAGCCTAGTGTAGCCACTTCTGCAATAAAAAGAAGAGATGAGAAGAATCTATAGCGGTAAATACAGAGCTCCTTTCAATATGGTCAGAGATCTTTCCTCTGCTTGTTACCTCGTACTTTTCATGGATCTTCACTCTGTCTCACTTCACTGCATCCCTAATTTCTTTGCTACCCACATAGCATCACCTCACCTTGTACATGAAACATCTGTCCCCCACCTCTGTCACTAACTCATTTCCCAAAGTATGACAGACACAAGCCTGTACATTGGACAAACTTCAGGAGAAAACATGTTATATTGTAGCACCACACAAAAAGTGACTTAAAATTATATTTTTATACATTCATGTTCTTAAAACGTCCCTCTGCTTTTGCTATAGCTAATACCTTCTGCAGAGCTGGATATCTCACCATTTTACTGGGATCTTACTTTTCAAAAATTCTTCCTCTTTTATTCAAACTATTTTTAATTGGTCTGCAGCTATACTGGCTTTTGACCTCATCAGATCTTGGAAGCTAAGCAGGGTTGGGCCTGGTTAGTCCTTGGATGGGAGACTACCTGGGAACACCAGATGCTGTACATGTAGGAGACGGACCCTGCAATCCACTCCCAAAACAACCAGCCATTGAAAATTCTATGAATAGCAGAGAGCACTGAAAATAGTGCTGGACATGGCATAGTGTTGGGGAGGGTTTCGTTCTTTTGTACATAGAGTTGCTATGAGTCAGACCCAACTTAAGGAACCTAACAACAACAACATGGGAGAGGGATGTGGCAATCCACTCCCAAGGCAATCCCAAAACAATCAGCCACTGAAAACCCTATAAGGGTAGCTATGAGTTGGATATGACTTGACAGCACCTAACAACAGCAACAACAACAACAACAACAACAACAACAATAACAACAATTTTTAATTGAATGCTCCAGACCTATGAATTTTCTGTTTCTTTCTTATGCAAAGCAGTTTATTTGTTTCTGGGGTTTGTAGTCTCTTTATGTGTTAGACACACAACAGACACAGATTAATATTGCAAACTAGTTTTCCAACCTAAACGCCTAATCTCAATAAGGTATTAGAGAAAAATAGCAGCAACTTGAAAGCCCTATGGTTGAATTAGAGACAAGCTTTTGTGACTATTTACTCTTCTTTCCTTTTTTCTATTTAACTGATCTCTTTTATTCTTCCTCTCTCTGCACTTTCTTACTCCCCCTACCCCACTGTATAACACAAAGCTTCACAGAACCATGAGACAAGCTATGTACCTGAGAATGAATGAATATATATATATATACACACACACACATGACAATGTGTTACAGAAATGTATTATTCATTGCATATTAATTATTTGTCCTGTTTCTATTGACTATTTGGGGAAGATGAATCCTTAAAAGCTTATTGCAAAGTAGGTTCAGTGCTTATGCAAAGAGAACTGACTTAGATATTGTACTTGTTTAGAAATATTAACACTTTTTATTTTCTGCCTTAGAGTTATAATTATATTCATTTCATAATTAGACATGTTGTTGTTGTTGCTTGGTGCCGTCGAATCGGTATCCGACTCATAGCGACCCTCATAAGGTTTTCAATGGCTGTTTCGGGATTGCCTTGGGAGTGGATTGCCAGGCCCTTCTCCCATTTTTGTGGTGCTGGAAATTGAACCCCACATAAACACACAATGAAGCAAACCCATTTAGAAAATGATGTATTTCCTTTACTTTTATGTATATTTAAAAATTGAGATTTATCTCACATACTATAAAATTCATAATTTAAAAAATTTTGTTTATTTACTGAATGATTGCAATACTAGGGGGGTTGAGCCTAGGGCCTTACACTTGCCAGGTAAGTGCTCTATCACTGAGCTGCACTCCCAGCCCCTTTTCTGTTTTTTATTTTGAGGCAGAGTCTCACTAAGTTGCATAGGCTACCTTTGGCCTTGAACTGGTGATCTTCCTGCCCTAGTCTTTGAGTCACTGGGACTATAGGCATGTGCCATGGCACTGAGCTTTATTGTCTTTTGAAGTCCAATTTTTCAAAATTAATTCATAGAATCAAGAAGTGATGTCCCCAAATGTTATTATATGTCAGAATCACCCAGGAGCTTTTGCAAAACACAGATTCCTCCCTCCTATTCCAAGTCATTGTGATTTAGCAGGTATGGGTCTGGATCTAGTAACCTGCATTTTTAATAAGCAGTTCAGGAAATTCCCGTGTATGAAGTCTAAGGACCACATTTCAAGCCACATTGTCTTCTAAGAACACCACCAGCAAAATGAACATACTTTAGAGAACATCCAGTTTACAGCTCTGTGGTGAACCCCCTCTAGGATGACTCCAATGATTCATGCTTGAGCAATGAACCCGTAATTTGCTTTTAACCACTAGACTATAGCAAAGGTGATGGAATGTTGCTCTCGTTAGTGTTCTTTTGCATATGACTCATCTTAGGGAGTTGGCCAGAGAGTCTCCTGCTGACCTAGAAGCAGCAAATAACCATGGTTTGAGCTGCCTGTCAAAAAGCCTGGGAAGTGTGAGCAGCCTTCAGCTGATAGCCAGCAAGGAAGGAGGGCTCTCAGTTGTACAGCTACAAGGAAATGAAATCTCCCAACAACCTGAATGAATTTGGAAGCAGATTCTTCGCTTGTGAAGTTTCCAAGTAAAGCCAACATATTAGATCTTGAGCAGAGGAGCCCAAACTTCTGATTCACAGCAGCTGCAGCACAAGTGTGTGCGGCTTGAAGTGGTACATTTGTGGTAATTTATTACAACAATAGAAAAGCAATACACCTTCTGAACCAGGACTTAATCTATCCTAACCCATGCCTCCCTTTCATTAATGTAAATATAAACATTTTATTCTTTTGAATATTACCTAAAATGGAAAGCAAAATAAATGTTTGGCAAACAGAAATCAAAACAATGACACAAAGGGCAGCTTTGTTTAAGAAGTATATAGAACACTATTTCCAACTTTGATATTTGCCTTAAAGTCCTGATTAACTTCAAATAGATTAAACGACTTGACCTAAAAGTCACAAAACAAGGTTACAGCTATCACCACCTTACACTTTCACTATCTCCTTTTTCTTTTCTATTTTTTTCTTTTTCTTTTTTCTTTTTTCTTTTTTTCTTTTTGTGGTACTTGGGGTTGAGCCCAGGGCCTCACACTTGCTGTACCACTGAGTTGTACCCTCAGCCCATTTTTTTACTTTTTGAGACAGCATCTCCCTAAATTACACAAACTAAATCACACAGGGTCTCGCTAAATTACACAGACTGCCTCTAGTCTCAAACTTGTAATCCTCCTGCTTCTACCTCCCAAGTCGCTGGGATTACAGGCATGTGCCATCGTGCCTGGCCAACACTGTCTCCTTTCTAAACAGTTCCTTCAATCTACTTGAAGAGAAAGACCACATTTACTATTAAGGAGATCCTGTTTCCAAAATAAAAATTCTGACAAGTGGTCTGACAAAAGAAATTTCCCGGTTTTTAATAATATTAACAGGAAAGATCTTTCGATGTATAAATATTAAATTGTAAATAATTGTACACTGAAAAGATTATTGTTGTTGAATAGATTAAAGTTGTTGGGGATTCTTAAAATTATATTTCCCGGCTAGGGTCCCTCATAACAGCTTGAGGGGCTGACCCCTAGTTGACCCCAGGGCTCATCTCACTTGCTCAAAACAGCCCCTCCCGCCAAGTGAGCAAAGATGGCCCCCGGCCAGCTTGACCAGCCTTAACCACCTTAATTTTGATTGGCTCCCCTCACCACCTTGCAGGTAGTAACTGTCTCTTCTTGGCAGTTATGTCCGTTTGCCCACTGTACCTGCCAGCTGTGTGCCCTGATTGGCTGAACCCCACCATGTGACCCCTCCAGGACCCTATAAAAGCAGGGCTCCTGGACTTCATATCATCCTTTGATCCTCACCTCTTTGACCATCTCCTGAACCTCATCACCTGGACCAGCGCTCCCTACTCCAGCAAGACCATCTAGCAAGCTGGCGAGATCAAGCCCAGGGGCCCCCGAAGAGCCGAAGTCATCTAGCAAGCCGCAAAGAGCCTCCCAACTCCTCCCATCCTTGGGAAGGAGGGGGGTAAAGAAGGCGAGCCGCGAGAGTCAAGACCATTGGACCTCAACTGAACACCAGCGGCTGTGGCTGTGCCTTTAAGGCTGAGCTGTACCAGCACTTAGCCTGCAGCATTCTATGCTGCAGGCCTAGAGCCAGCACTTAAAGGGAAAGAGCCTTGCTCTATAGGGGCTGCTTGCTCCTTGCTCTCCATAAGAGGAGCATCCCAATAAACCTTCCCTGTCCTTCTCCAACCATCTGAAGGTCTCCCGAGGTCCTTCTTTCCCGACATCGGCCACATTATTATGTTGAGGGTTTGGCCCTAACTTTAGCCGGGCTAGAGCTAAAACCCCGACAAAAGTGACCTAAAATCAGGGCCATTTGAGAAACCATTTCATAAAGCATAATTAAGCAGCATGGTATCTGTCTGTTGCCAAAAATCAGTTTGGGGCATTGGTTAAACATATGTATTCCCAGAGGAGGGACTTGAGATTTTGTATATTAAGGAAGTGCCTAGGTAAGTCTTATGATTAGGCACTTTTGGGAGACTGGATAATTTGAGAAATATACCCAAAATATTTGTTAACTGATTAATTAACAGATATGTTAATTGTGTAGGTATTCAAGTGTCTAATTATTAATATGCAGATTCAGTCTCTGTGCTGGGCCTTCAGGGAAAGTTTAAGTAGTGTACTGACACACACCATCAGTTAAGTAGGGGAGAAATTAATGTGCTGAATTTATTATACAGTTGGCTTCAAATAACTTTTTTTATTGGAAAATAAGATCTGTGAGGAATGGGAGTATTACTATTTAGAATAAATATTTTGGGAATTTATTATTTCTAATATTATTAATGAAATGGTCCTACCTGTTCCAAGCGCAGAGCAATCAAAGGAGATTTGGGGACTCTCAGGTAGACAAAAGAGATCAAATTGAAAAAGTAAGTGAAATAAAACACTCAGTGGCTCCTCAGTTTTTAATAAACACTCAGAATCAGAGTTTGAATCCCTTCTGAATTTACTGAGTGGTCTAAATTCAAGATTTGAGAATGCATTTTCTTTTTTTCAAACTGGTCTAGACCTTGCAGTTAGTAAAAAGATCTTGCCAATTGTGACGAATTAGTTGCAAATGAATCAGAAACATGTGGGCTATATATACTCATATTCTGAAACAGGGAAAAGGTACTTGGAAAATATAATCTAGTTAATGCCAAATTTTAAGTGTTTTAGAAATAATCTGTGGTCTTTTCAGAAGACAAAACATTTCTACTCTGTCAGCGTTCTAACTTCAATGTATTTATGTAATGCTTATTTAGCTTTAGTCTGAAATTAACAGAAAGGATCATCTTGCAGAATAACCAACATTTTTACTAACTCATGAGCATGACTTGGCAGGTCTCTACTATTCTTTGTCAATCACACACTCTTCAATGTTTACTGCTTCCCCCCCCATATTGCAACAGAAAAATAGCACAAAGATA